>WBMY01011188.1:0-71334 GCA_013397315.1 Donacobius atricapilla
TAGGTTGGATAGTAGGAAAAATTTTTTAAAGGAAAGAGTGATTGGGTATTGGAATGTTCTTCCTGGGGAAGTAGTGGAGTCACCATCCCTGGATGTGTTTAAAGAAAGACTGGATCTGGCATTCTGTGCCATGGTTTAGTTGAGGCGTTAGGGCATGGGTTGGACTCGATGATCTTGGAAGTCTCTTTCAACCTGGTGATTCTGAGATTCTGTGTGATGTAGCTACAAGCTTTGGTCTTCTTTCAAGGGCAGTGAAAGTCCCACTTGCACTATTACTGACGTACTGAAATGGAAATGTTGGAACAAATGTATTTGGATATTCTGATGTGCTGGTAAGTGTTACAGGGTTCTCAGCCCACTGACGAAAAGCTACTGATGACTGTAGGAGGCTGTTTTAACCAGGTGGGAATGTGACTTTCCTGTTAGGAGATGCAGAGCGCACCAGAGCGCTCAGCTGAAGCAGGAGGGTACCTGACCCCTCCCTCATGCTGCCGTGGCACTCCAGAGTGATGCTGCTAGGCACAGATATGAAAAGAAAGCATATATGTGCTCGCTGTCTGCATCACTTCCCCCCTACCCTCCAAGCCTTCTCCCTTAATTACTTAAACAAAAAAAAATTAAAACAAGCTCATTACAGTTCAATCTCTATTGCAATAGGTCAATGTAGTACATACTGGATTAAGGTGAAAAAAAGACTTCCAAATTGAAAAACATATAAGCAAAGATTATACTGTTGCAACAGTTATGAAGTTTTTAATATGATTCTGTTTAGGACAAACGGCTGCCTACAGTAGATATATCTCCATTTTCCTCCAAAATTCAAGGGAGGAGGTATGTACCCAAGCACAGGTTAGAATAGCAGTGCTATTGTTGCAATGTGGATTTTAATTTGGACAGCATAGATTCACCCTCAGGCTCCCTGTCAGTTGCTATTCCAGTTTAACTCCCAAGTTACCTTTCTGCTTTAGCCTCAATTAATCAGATTGATTGATGCAGCCCAAAATGAGAACATAGCTTTTTGTGTGGAGTAGGTGTCCTCATTTTGAACCAGTCACTAAATACCACCAAGACATCCAGTTTAATTTTAGCCTGTAAATCCAGCTTGGAAAATTGTAGCCTTCAGATACATTTTCTTATTTATTTTTTTTTAATTCTATAGACAAGTGACAAAGGAAAATGGAAACTCCCACTAATCGCTTCAAAAGCATGCTAGGAAGAAAATCTATTAACTGCTCTTCTTATTTCATTCCTTTGGAATCAGATATGTTCCAGGGATTACTCTGCTCTGTGTACAGCAGAAGTTCAATCACAGGAGCTGAGAGGTTGGTAATGCTATACTAGTTGGAAAGGAAAAATTGGGATGAAATTCGAATTCAGCACAATAATATCTCTTGTTCTGAACATCACTTAGCTCTCATCTTAAGTAAAACCAACACAAATAAGAGTTTTATTGTTGGTTTAACAGGATTGCATTCCAGTGAGGAGTGATTAAAATGTGAATTCAACCAGCTTACTATGGCATTGCTGAATGGAGTAATCCCCTTCACTCCTGCTTTCATGTGCACATTCCCAGGCCCTCCCTTGTTTGAACAAGACCAATTATGTGACTGCAAGAAGATGTAGATCAGGGACCAGATCTGATTTGTCTAAGTTTTTGGTAGAGGAGTGAGTTAAGTCTTGATTCTCTGCTAGATCTGAGTTTCTGCAGCTTAGTGGATGACTGATGGTGCTGACACAAACCTATAGCTCAAGTCTATAGCTTGAACTTACAAGAAGAGTGAGAAATATTTTCTTTTGGTAGGTGGTAAACAGTGGACTGATCTAAAAAACAACAAAACCACACTTGTAGAGTATGATTCAGGTGCAGAAGAGTCAAAAACATCCCTCATTTATGGCACATGCTTTTGGCACATACTCTTCATAGTGTTGTTTGGGAAGTAACTTTCATCCTTTCTTTTAGCTGGAAATCCCCCATGGCTGGGATTGGAGTCACAGCCATCTTTGCTGTATAGGGTGGCAATGAATGAAGCCTGATGTGAAAGCCTTACTATTTAAAAATCCGAATATAAAATCTGTTCATCAGCTACGTTCCTTCTCTACAGAAAATCAGACTCACAATGTACAGATATATAGACACATATTACTTTAGATATGGGCCAGTTTTGGTGGGACAGGAGAGAAAGAGTGATTTACAGAATGGAAGCAAGCATGATTCCATTTCTTCCCCCCACCTCCCCCTTTTATCTACCATTTCTTCTGTGGTTGAGGAATGAAGTTCTGAAAACATCTTTCAGTCCCTTCAAAAACCCCAACCCACTATACCACCTGTTGCTTACCTAAGAAAAACCACAGTGGAATGCTTGTGCTGAGTGCTGCTTGTAACCTGGTTGAAACAGTTGTTTATGGTTGGTTTGGTATGACTGGGTCTGTGGGTCCCAGATAGCAACAGGAGATGTAAGGCTGAAGACCTTAGGAATTACTGGAAGATACATGGCTGGATAGAGTAAGGAGCATCAGTCATTTTTGTTTGAGAGGAAAGCTGCAGCATGAGCTTTTACAAGGCACCAGGGAAGTTGGTCTCCACTGGGTGGCTTTTGAATGCCACTGCATCTGGAGAAGCTGCAGCTGAGGCTTGTCCTCAGCTACCTGAAATCCGTGGGAAAGCAGTTCTCATTGGTTTCTCACAACTGCTTCTCAATACAATATCTTTTCTAGTTTTTAAGTGGCATCTTTTGATGAGTGGAATAAATTTTACCACTAGTTTTACTCAAGCTTACTGTGAATATGCATACAGATCACAAATTTTGGTTTGACATAAGTTTCCCAAGTGGCCCTGGGTTCTGCGTTGGCCTTAAGCAATATTTAGATACAGGGTTAGGTTTTTTCTTATTATTATTATTTCCCGCCTTCCTCCCCCCCCTTTCTGGGTGACCTTTTGACAAACATGTATTTTAACTAAACAGATATAATGACATTCCTTTTTGCTCTCTGTCCCTTATCTTTCAATGCAAATAGATCACCCAGAACTACCCAGAAATGCAGTTGAGAGCAGTGGATCCCCGTGGGCTGGGTGTTCATCCCAAATCAGTTTTTTGGTAGGGCTGACAAATCTGTTGGTCTCTGCTGTTTTCTCCATGGTGCCAATCTGAGACAAGTTGAAGTTGTAGATCCCAGAGGAGCCAGAACATGCTGCCATACACCTGGGGGAGCTGGGCTTGCAGGTGGTGACTCCAATACCCATTCACAAGCGCAAGCTATCACCTTATTTAAAATAGATTGTGTCCAGCAAAATTGCATCCCAGTTAGTGGATCTAAAAAAATCAAACTCCCAACAGAAGCACTTATTGACCAGTATTTTCATTTAATCCCTGCCAGAATTGATTCTTCGAAGTTCAGGGAGGTTTTATTTTTGCCCTTAATATCTCCGCATACCGAGACCACTAATTTTTCCCTGACGGAGGTGGGAGGCATTCTTGCTGATACCAAAGTGTCAAAAAGTATAGAAAACTTTGTCTTTTTCTGGAAGTGGCTTTGTGCCTCCTGGGTCAGTGGGCCCATGTACAGAAGTAGTTGTTTTTTCCTTGCTGTTTTCAACTCTCCTCTTTTGTGATTGGAATTATAGCCTACAGGAAGTTCCTTAGCAGCTCAGTACTGCTCATCTCCCACTGACAATTCCAAACAATTAAGAAATATCCTAATTTACAGGGGGACAAAACCTGTTGCAGTGAGAATAATGAATTGCTGCTATGAAAAAATGTATTTATTAATAAGAATACAATGTCATACTAATTACCTAATTTTAGACTATCTGTCTTTTCTTGGATATATTTATGAAAGTAATTGAATCACAACACGGCAAATCAGAAGTCATTTTTATGCTGTTGAGAAGGCAGAGTACAACATGAAAAAGGGTAGTTTTTTATATAAGCAAAAAAAATTCCCAATTTGTTTCTCCTCTTCATTATGAAGTGTTCACCACTGGGTACAGAATTTTCTTAGGAGTGTATTGTGTGAAAGTGTTGGTGATTCTTCAAATCAGTTTGTAGTCTGGAGGGGCTGGAAAAAATTCTGAGAGAAAAATGTGGCTTAATTCAAAGAGAAACATCGAAAAAGGCTGTCAAAGTTTTGGTAGCTGGAGTGTTATTCCCTTAGGCATTTCTGTTAATAAAAGATACTCTCATTGAATCCCTTTAATTTCCAGGGTAGCATGGAACTCTCATCTCAGAGATGCTGTTCGGCCAAATGCTTCTTCAGTCATCTACAAATCTTTCCTCTGGTGGAAGGTGTCCCTGTCCGTGGCAGCAGGAGTACAACTACATGATCTTTATAGTCCCTTCCAACCTGGGCCATTCTATAATTCTGTGATTCTATGATCTGCCTCTTCCTGTTCATTGTTCTGCTCAGAGCTTTTTTATTGAGGCATATGGCCCAAATGTGATCATCTGTAAGTTGTGCTGTTTCTTTTGACTTGGAAATGATCAGTGTCACTTGAAACATTTCAGCTGAATTCAGTGGATATAGAAGCAGATTCTGAATATACAGAAAAGCATCTGCCTCAAAGTCCTCACTGAGATACGTTTTTAAGGGCTGAATGCTTGCTAAAGCATTAGGCAATAGCACAAATAATCAGCAGGGAATAAGGGCAGATGCACAGGCAATAAGGACCAGTCTTATAAATTTATTAATGTAATTTGGAGATTATACCACTTTGTGATAAATAGAAATATAAGTGAGAGAAGTAAAAATACAAATAGAGAACTCTGCTAAAAATAAAGGCATCATGGGAAAATATTAAGAGGAAAAAGAAAATCAAGTATTTAACTTAAAATATAACTACGCAGACAAGGAGGGAGACAGTTCAGTTAGTAAAATTCAGATGAAGGGAAAGCCCAGAATGCTGCCTTGGAAAGAACTAGAGGTAACAGAGAGCTTTAGAGGTGACACTGAACAGAAAATGAGACATCACTTTACCTCTCATTTACATATTATGTGATGTGGCAATAAAAGGCATGAGAAATACCTTTAGGCTATCTGAAGATATGAGGGAGAAGTGAGAATCCCTCTCCCTGTGTGACAAGACAAAAACTATTTCATTAAGCTCTGAGCATCTTGTTTCCAAAAATACATTATTGGGCTGTGATTGAAAGACAAAGAAGTAAAATAGAAAAAAACTGAAACAAAGATAGTGGAATATACCAAGCTTAATCATAATTAAATGAGTTTCATAATAATTTGTATTGGAAAGAGTTAAGTGCTGAGAAGGAATGTCAGGAGATGTAATCACATGAAATTAAAGGAGGAAAAATTAGGGGTAGTATTATGAATAATTTGAACTGAACAGACTGAGCAGTGGTGGGTAAAAGAGAGATTTTCGCCCAAGACACCAGGGAAAATCCTCATTTTTACACATTTTTAATGTCCGCAGAACAGACGGAGTCAGGTTTTTAATGTCTCACTTAAAAGATGCATGCAGATGGTGTTTTTTCATGCATTTGAAAAATGAATTCCTACATTTTGATTATGTTGTCATTAGCAGTAGTCTTACTTGGTAATTAGGATGCTGGTTCCTAGCATGTGTGTGAGAGAGATATATTGAGAAAGTAGGATGTTATCTCTTTGCTTCCACAGGAATATAATGGAGTGCAACCAACAACATCATCAAAACAGTAAAAGAAATTCAAACAATAACTATGCTTATTGGAAATGTCTTATTGTTCAGTGAAAACCAGATTATTTCCATCAGAAAAGGGCACATTATTTGCTGGCACCCATTCTGACCAAGAAAGAAAAGGAAATTCCACAAGAAAACAAGTTTCCCTGTAATGAAAGACATTTTTTTTCTCAGGTAAGTAACTTTGAACAAATATCAATTTAGAAATAAAGCTACATGTAATGGAGTATTCCAAGTGAATTTTTGGAAGAGAGCAGAAAAAGCTAAATATCATGAAAAGGCCAAATACCTTGAAATGTGTGGCATTAGATGAGAAAGCAAGAGTGAGAGAGCTGTGAGAATGTTTCCTCTCTGGAAAGCAGTTTGTGCTTCAGGACTGGCATGTTCAAGTGTCAGTGCAGAACAAGGCCTGCCTGCTGCCTGCCCTTTACACTGAACAATATTCTCATTTCTCAGAAAAGAAAAAAGCAAAGCAAAAAGCAACCCTGAACTCTGAGGCAGTCTTGGAAAGTGAAAGGAGGCAGTGTCTCCATGACACATTTGTTCCAAGCCACAGACTGTGCATGCCTGATTTTTTTTCATTGTGACTCTCAGTTTTAGGACTCCATGTATTTTACTGTAGGTGAGTGTCTGTATCTTTTACAGCATCTGTTAAATATGCAATTATGCTTCTAAATGTTTTAAATGTACCAAAACATGGCCAGGGCTTTGTCAAACAGGCTTGATTTGGCCAGAAGACCTCCCACTTTTGGGGGCTCATACCTCTCTGCAGCTGTTATCCTTAGTGCGTAGAGGATGAGTCTCCAGGCCAGATACCAAGCATGCCTGCAGAGTCTGGTGTTATAAACAAGAAATTATAGAAGCACGCAAGTCTCCATCTTCACTACCTCTCCTTGAATTACTGTGGTCCTTTCCATACACCTTGTTTACTTTCGAGTTATCTTATTTTCCATCTATGAAAGAGTTACTGGCAAGGAGCTCTGTATATCCTACCCTAACCTTTTTACCTCTCAGTTTACCAGATCCCTTCAGTAGTTTTTCAATCTTTTTCTTCAAATTTAAAAACCTGTCTGCATATTGTCTAGGCTATCTGTAGTATGGTCCATATAGCTCTCTTTTAATCAATTTGAACATTCAATTTCTGACTTCCCATTATCATCCTCATGCTTGCACCCTGCTCCTCCTTGCATCTGCCTTTTCCACTTTTAGTTTAGGATTTTTTTTCTCATCAACCCCCTTTTATCTGGTACTGATCAGTGGGACACCATCTCTGCCTGTTAAAGTCTTTATTTTAATTAATCCCTTGTGTGATTTATGGAGTGTTTTCTATGATTCTCCAGTTATAGCTGTTTGTATTGCAGTCTCCTTAACATGATTTTCAGGAGAAAGAGCTGGCTTTTCCTCTGTTTCTGGATTTATTACTGATTTGGTTGCAATTTATTTATGGGAGGAGGTATTTGGTGGGCTGAAGTTCAGCCATAGGGACTAAAAAGGATCATACTGCATCCAAGTATAAACAGAGTGGTGGGATTTCCCAGAATTTTTCATAGAATATTGGTTGGCCCAACAGCTAAAAAGCTAAATTTTTGAAATAAGCATAATATAACCAAGACAGTGTGCATTGGTCAGATGCACACTGATTCCTCTTTTGGAAACCTCAGGGATTTGTGCTGGAGAAGATTTTGTTTTAGATTGAACTTTTAACATCATGGGGTTGGGAAGCAGAAGTCATCTGTAAAATTGGCTGATTTCTTTCCTTTGCTGAGGAAATCAATGGTATTTTAAAACTAAACTGTGCTGAACAAAGGTGTTGCAGCATGAATCTTTTTTTTTCGCTTGAGTTGCCACAGCAACATAAAATTTCCTTTCCCCCACATTACCTTCCCTAAAATATACTTCACAAATTATCTTTGTAAAAAAAGGAAAAAAAAGCCTTATATCCTGCTGACAAATTGTGCTGTTTGCTCTTTTAGTATTTGGTCTTCTATGGATTTGATATTATTAGAGCAAAGCTACTTGATGCAGAGTTAGCTCAACTTTTTAACGTTTGACCTTAAGTAAAGGGATGGAAAAGAAAAGTTGAAGCTGTAGTAGCTGCTCTCTCTAGACAGGCTGCAGGCCTAGCAAGCCCTCTGTACAATCTGGCAGTACTCGCTGGGGTCTGGTGTGAGTGTGGGTTACGGAGTCTGCCTCTTCCCAGCATTGGGAAGACAAGCAATAGCCTGTTGGATGTATTATTAGGGAACATGCAGTGGCTTTTGAGGAAGGTTTCTTTCATGCTTTTCTCACACCCTTGCAAGAGCAGTATCAGCTCCAGCAGGCTTTGAATTACCAAGTGCATATCCATTATCCTATGAGAGAAAAAATATTGAAAAGATCCAGGTAAAAAGGAATTTGTCTTAGCTATGCTTTGTTGAAGGAGCCATTAGACTTAGACTAATTGTTAACGTAGTTTTAATATGTAATGTTTTAGAATAGATGTATAAATCAAATAATTTCAAATTGTTGGAAAATAATCTGTGTCTGCCAGTAGGGTCATATCTACCAACAGTACTCTTCCCAGTGTCTCTGGGTATGGGGTGCCTGAGGAGAGGTGAGAATCCCTTTGTGCTTGCCAGCAGATGAGTACAGGCTAGCAGTGATGGCTGCACTGCACAGCTCTGGGGTTTAGCTGCAGTCACCTGTGCTCATGAACATCACAAGAGCGATGAATTCTCAGTTCTTAAATGGGAGCATGGACTGTGCTCACTACTGGGGCTCAGCGCACACCCCTTTTGGAGAAAGCGTTCTGGTAAAGAGCTCCTTTGCTTTTTATGAGGCTGGGAGGGAACACCAGCATGGAATGTATGGAAAGGTGGATGATTTTTTCATATAGGCTTATGATATCATTTTGTCTTAAGCTATAGAAAAATTGGTGTAATATTAGATAATATGTCTTGTGTGACAAAAGAAGCCTAAGTGCATGCACACATACTTGCATGTGCGCATACTCAAGCTTTTGCTATAACACTTGCCTAGCAAATCTTTTCTCTTGGGATTTTATTGTAATTTATGAAAATGAATGTGTTACATGTGTAACATCTATAAAGGATAAAAACTATCATTTATTGCGAAAGCAGATAAATAGTCCTTTTGAAATAAAAGCTGATGTTGTGCCAGTTTCAAGCACAATAGAAATAAAGAAAGCTTTTCTTTAAAATTGGTTGGAAAAAGCTTCAAGGGTGTCAGCCCTTAGAGAGACATTTTCCTTGTTCCTTTCATCACTGACTGACTTATAATTTGCTTCTCTAAGAAGCATTAGTTTTTTGATGAAATCTTTCCAGCTTTACTTTTTTTTTTACCATGGCAAATGATTTCAGAACAGCTTCTTTACATGTAACTGTAGAGTTATCTGCTCTGTTCTAAAAATACTGTCAATCTGAGCTACTGATTTTGCATCCCCTAAAGCCCTCTCTAAGCCACACAAACCTCACAGAAGTTAATAGGTTTGACCTAGTATTTCAGAAGCCAACAGTGGAAAACGAATACCATTAGAAAGTATTGAAAAACACATATCTCATTTCAGAACAATGAAAGTATTTTTATTGTTTTGCAGTTGGCTAGGAAGGGAAAGAATCATGAATATATTCTACTCACTTTTATGACCTTTGCATTTTTCAACATTTAAAACTGTTTTATTATTTTAATAAGAAACAAATTTCCAAATGCACTTGCAAGAAAGCTTTACATGTGACTATTCAAACAGATCTTTTACTGACAACCTTCCATCTTCCATCTGAAGGCAGTCTCTCTCATTGCGATGTTCCCCACAAACGAAATGCAAGGTGAAATCCTGGTCCTTTTCAGCCCAATATCAGAAAATCCCACTGACATACCTGGGAGAGATAAATGGAAAAGCTAATATAAATGGCAAAGTTAGTTCTTATGGAAGATCAAATCAAAATCAGTGTTTTCAGAGCTAATGAAACTACACAATAAGGATCACCTGGTGCTTTGACAAATGTTAATTTGTTATGTTTCACAAGCTGTATTTGGGGTCACTAGGTCCAATTCTTCTGTCCAATGCCACAAAAGACACACTTCTCACAGATGTCTGGTTTAAAGGTGAAATTACATAATTGAGCTCAAAGAGAGAATGGTGGCTAAAACATGAAAGCTGCTGCTAAATGGTGGGCTCAAAACGACAGTGTTGGGGTTTTTTTCCTGTATTTTTAGAAAAGAAATTTCTGACTTTGCTTTATGTGTGATGTCCATAGACCAAATACATTAACTTCTGACAGTGCACAATGCAGGCATTCCAAGTGTGCAGCTTGACATGCCAAAATTACTCTGGGCGGCATCTCGGAGGGGAAACTTGAAAAAAATAGAATAGGTTGTCTAAACAGTCCCTGGCTTTTGACGAAAAAAATCTTTAAAACCATATTGAAGTGATACAATGATACGCTATTGGACATATCTTCTTGTTTTCTGAGATCATCCTAAAATTTCTCAGGTTTAAAAAAGAGGCTGAGTGAAATGGCAAGAGACAGGGCACCATGTGTTTTCACAGTGGTGAAAATCCATTATACATGAGCAGAGTAGCAGTCGCTCAGCTGCAAGCATGGCAGGCATGACTGCTTCTCTTACAAACTCATATTTCATTTATTCATGGCATCCTTCATTCCAAGACCCTGATCCTCCACTTGTTTCTCTGCAAGTATAACTATGCAGCTGAATAGTTATGGTGACTTCAATAGGGGGCCCTCACATGTAGAAATTTAAGCATGAGAATAGAGTGTGTACAAAACTGAGGTCAAAACCTGCAGGTAGCTGAACTGGGAAAATTGGCAATAGCGTAGTAAAGTAAACCAGTCAAAAATTGCATAAAAACACAGAAACCCAGCAAATCACATTGTACAAGTCACCTGACAAGCAGCTGATCACAGAATGGTGCTGTGCACCGCTGCATTCACCTTTCCTTCCCTGTGTTCATTCACATTAAAAACAATAATTGTTAGTATGATTGTCCTTACCTTAAGTTATGGTATAGGTATTCATTAAAACAGAGATGGAGCATTCTTTCATGTATTTGTTAAAACTTTAAGCCTCCAATACTGCCAAGCAAACTGCAGATACCCAGTATGGGGTATTTGGAAAGCTGGAATTTGCTTTATTGCACTACTCTGGGTTTTTTTTCCTACACTGGAAGAATGGAAATCTCTGAAAGCACCAGACTTTTACATTGTTTCTGTCAGCTTAATTGCTGTAACATGCATTTGGTTTCAGATCAATTGCTATTAAGAGCAAATGCCACAAGAAAATTGATATACACGACAATTTATTTCCTTAGACATCTGTAAAATACTACATGCTTTTTGGATTGAGATGTCACATTTGGCTCGCATTAGGACTGGAAGGCCAAGGTGTAACAACCATTGGTTCAGTTGTTCAATAATAATTTTTTCCATGCAAGGAATCCTCCTTATCTTTTATTAACTGCCAATCAGGCCCTGCAGCTGCCATGTGCCAAAATATTTTCTTTGTTAGTAGCATTAAAAATACTGTTAAAACTCAGACAGAGACATGAAGGAAAATACCCTTTCCTGGAAAAATACATTTTTGCTTCTTTCTGCTGGAAAAAGTATTTGAGTGTTCTCACTGCTCAATGAGATGTGAAGTGCTATGAAACTTGGACTTGTCACACTAAAACTCAATACCCAAAAGGATGCTTTACACGGTATAGAGCAAAATGAAGTGCTTAAGCTTATCCTATAGAAACAGTTGAGAGTTTGACACATTGTGTGTATCTGTGAATCTGTTCACTACTTCAGTAGTCATGCTTATTTAGCATAATTTAACGGGAACAGCAGCTAAAGAAAGGTTTACCATCTAATAGTTTTCCAGCAAGTGGAAATTTACAAGTGGTTTCAACATTTGCTAACTGCTTCCTTTGTTGGTGAGGAAAGAGAAATCATGTATGAAGACATTTTGGGCTCCCTTTCCTCCTTCTTGCTGCAGTCATTTCACTCTCCCCTGTATCAGACATAGACATTGGCATCAGCATTTAGGGACCTAGGAAATAACAGCAGTCTCTGCTTTGGGGGTGCTAAGTACGACAGCTTGGGACACATGTTCGATGGAGGTCCCAGCAGGAGGGAGAACTGGCTGAAATTGAGTTCCTGAGACGCCTGACCTGCAGCCTCCCATGGAGTGGGAAGCCAGAATTCTGCAGGAAGCACTGAGACTGTAAGAGATGTACGGATGCTTTCTGGTGTCTGTGCTATGCTGAAGTGCCCGTGGTTTCTACTCTTACTTGCCCTAAAAACATGCAGGACAAGGCTGGTGAAGCTGGGACAGAGCTGCTTCTGTGAGAAAGGTTGTAGAGTCACCCTCACTGGAGATGAAAAGTGGAGCTGGTTCTGAATTAAATAAAGTATTTTTAAAAATGGAAAGCAGATCTTGCAAAGAGGTTCAAATGATGTGTATTTTTTTCCAGATCTAGGAAAAAATCCTTTGTATGTGTTGTATGACAATGTTTCTTTAATGTAAAAAAGAACTTTCTAGATGAACTCACAGAAGTGAAACAATAAATCCACATTTAAACTGTGTTAAAATGTGTTAAAAGCAAAACCACTTCCACTTGGGGAAAACACTCATATATTTTTAGCTACAAGAAGAAAACTTGAAGATTTTGAAACAAAAAGCAGTTAAGAAAAGCTCCAAGAAGTCTTCATAAAGACTAATTTAACTTCATCAAATAAGTCAAAACAGAAGAGATACCTCACTTGTTCATTTTCCTTTACATGTGAGTTTTTTTTGAGACTCTTGCTGTGTCGTCTCCACCTTGTAGTTGAAAGGCTACTGGGATGATGGGCATTCAGAGACATCCATCCTAATGAGTCACTGCTGTGTGCAGCACTGGATACACCTTGTCTTCTTTTGACACTTACGCCAAAGGAGAATACATGGGTATCCCTAAATCACCCCTCACAGTGGAATTCACATGTGTTCAACAGATGCCAGGGGGGAAGCAGCCATTGCCTTTCCATACAGAACTGCCCCTGAACTTTCTATTTTTTAGAGCTCTCTGTCAGGGACTCTCTTGTTCTCCTTCCATCTTAAGAATTTAGAGGGCTGCAATTATAAGATTACCGAGCACTTCACAACCTTTGGCTGTCATAAAACCCATCTAGCAGATGGCAAGTGGAGGAATGGTGGGATAAGGGTCTTGCCCACCATCACAGCAGGTTGTGGTGAGCAGAGCGATTGGGCCTGCCTGTTCTGAACACCAGGGAGTGATTTAAAACGTCATTCCTGCACATAGCCACATGTGCATGCAGTTCCTGTGCAAAAGGGGAAAAGATTTTCTCATCTCCAAATAGGAAATAAAGGGTTCACTTTTGTTAATTCCACTGTCTTCGGAAAAAGGATATGGTCCTCAGCACTGAATAAAACCAAGAGATCTTATAATTAATAGTGGTAATAAATTAATACCAGTAAATCAATGGCAGTGCAGGCAGATGAATACAATATAATTCACAATGCAGCATCTGAAATGAATATCCTGTGGATATTCAGTGATTATTTGGGAAAAAAACCAAGGTTTTTTTATGTTTTGGTTGTCTTGGGGACTGGTTAACAGGAAAAAAAGGTTAAGTTTGCCAGGGATGCTCAATGTAATGCCACCACTCAGCCACCTCCAGATGAAAGGTGTTCTAGAAAATGTAATGGAAATGAAAAACTTCAACTTAATTTATGAAGTCACAAGCTGGAGTGTTTCAAAAAGCAACATTAGATTTACAAATCAACAGACAGTGTAGCTTTATAAGTGCATTAGCTCGGTTAAATATGTGCAGCAATAAGTACAGTGCTTCTTTTATTAGGAGGTTTGGTCAAAAGCGAATCCACACCACAAAGGCTGAATTTTATTCTGATTAATACCAATTTCAAACAATATTGAACAAATTTTCCCCAATATATTATAGGGCAAAAGGGTAAGAGAATGTTTCATTTTATGTAATGAGAATATGGAACAATTTTTAATGGACTTCACTTCTCATATTGACAATATTGGTGAAAGTGAGGAATCTTAATAAATGAGGTTCATGTAGACATTAAGGGGCAAACTCTGCAGCCCTTTAGGCTGTTTCATATTCATAGACTCCAATAAGGTTGTGTCAGGGTAATTGAAAGGATACTTGACCTTAGGATCTTAAACTGTGGTGCAAAGTATATGCAGGGCGAACCAGGGATATTTTTTCTCATTAATTCCTAAAGCAATAATATTTTTTCTATCTGGAAGTCAACCTTTGTTTTTAGGATAAGTTACTGAACTTTAAAATGTGGGATAGTATATGTTAAATATTTTAGGTATTTAAAAATCTATATATTAAAACTTTTTATTTTTCAGATAGTAAATTACTTAGAAGGTGTATAATTAGTGTATGTTCATTCTTAAAGTGTAAGAAAAATCTGCAAAACACCTTTCAGAAATGTTTCCATCTCTCTCACTTTGGCTCTGGGCATCAGTAAGGAACTGTAGGAATGTACACGTATTTACATACCTGTGTACACATATGAAAACACACACAGAATTCTGAATGTGCTGAAATGTTTCATTTAATTTTACTGTAAGTAAATAATGGCACAGGGAATAAAGTTTGCTGCACCTTCACCCATTTATGGGACACAAAGAGAAAAACTCCTGCTACACAACAGTCCTATAAACTGGCCCTGCAGCCATTCAGGTTACCAGAAATCAGTCCTCAGCTTTCACATTTTCATACTCACAGGTCCCTAATATCACATTTAGCAAAAAGTCCCGAAAATGTTTCTTAAGATAAAACAAAAAAAAAATTTAAAAAGGAAATATGAACTGTAATAAAATGCAGTAAACCACCATGTGTTGTTATTTTGGCAGTGGTATGTTCTTTCCTTTGGTCACTGTGTTCTGTTTGGGTTTTCTTTCATTTGCGTGTGCTTTATAGCAGGCTATAAGTACAGTAAGACTATAACAGGGTTATCAAATGAATTGTCTTTCACTTTTGTCCAGCTAGAAATTCTGTCAAAATATTATATGACGAAGATCTCTCTGGACTGGAAACAAAAATCCCATCTAACCCGGCTTCCAGAAGAAAATCACAAATCATTAAGCTTGTGAAGAATTGTCAGAATTCAAAAAATCCTGACGTCTTGCATGGTGAAAAGCTAGTGAGTATCACATGAACCTTAACAAGGTAAAATCAGTCAATGACACCTATTTAGGTTGTGAAGTTAATGTGAAGCAATTTCTAATCTTGCCTCCCAGAACAGAGAACAAATTTAAATGCAAAACTTTCCTCTGCATGGTCCTGAACTGAGTAAATTATTGTACAAGGATAGGCTGAAACTGGCCCTTTTTGGCTAATGTCTCTTCTGTTTGTTTGTTTTCTTTTAATTTGATCTTAAAAGGAGTAAAGAAGACATCAAAAGGAGGATCAATTCACGGAATTGATATCTTTTCCTTTGGGAACCATTTCTCAGATTAATTACACAATAAGATAATACTTGATTAATCATTTTTAAAATGGCCTTTGCAGTTATAGGAGGAGGGATAAATAGTGGCAGAAACTTATGAATAGCAAGTTTAAAAGCTACCGAAGTCAGCAGTTGGAAATGTTAATTGGGGTTTGTGTGACCACTTTTACAGGTCATTTGAGCAATGCATCCTGCCATCTTATATAAAACCATTACGAATTAATGGAGGAGTTAGGCAAAGAACTCCAAAGAGAACACTATCAATTATATTATTTTGCAATTATACAAATTTATGGATGGAGCTTCAAGGACTCGCCAACAGTAACTAACTCTTCTCCTTGCACTGCAACATTAGTGCACCTATTAGCTCTATTTGTCTGTGTAAAAGCAGACAAAAGGAATAAATAATCTTACCTGTCACTTTCACAGTCTGGGGAGGAAGAAAAGAAAGTGTGGGTTTATTGATTTTTTAAATTTTTTTAAATTATTTATTAATTTGTTTTTCTTCAACACTCATTAATTTCATTTTGTTAGGACCAAAATATTTTAACAGAGATGAACCAAGCCCACTAAAGATAGCAACACCCAGCTCTGCAGCTGAAGACAGCATGGGCACTTTAAAAACATACAGGTGCTCTGCTTTACAACTTCAGTCAGCCTCTGAAGGGCATCATTGCTTTCAATATTATGTTCTCCACTTGTTATGACTCCCTAATGTAGCTTATACTTGCAGGAGCCCCTAACAATTTGCCCAAGGTCAGTTAACAAGGCAGTTGAGGAGGTGGAAAAATCAGTGGTTTTGATTTCTTCTCCCCTTCTTCCACCAGCTACTGGACTATCATAAAATGCAGACAATTTCAGGCTTTTTGTGGGGGAAGGAGAACATGACAGCTTCCTTTTCAGACATCAGAAAATACGTTAAAGAATTGGTTTCTCTAGCAACAGGAACAGGAAAAAAAAGGAGCTATCATAATTTTTTCCCCACCTACTAATTTCTTTTTAATGTGGTAAAGCAGATGGCTTGGATAATGCAGGTATGACAGATTCTGATTTATTGACTGTAGACAGAAATATAAACACAGAAGCGTATGCACTCTTCTGTGCTCTGTAACACAATAACACTTAAGGACTTCAGACTTCATGCTTCTTTTAGGTTCTACTTATGTGTATCAACAAACACCATAATTTATTGTTAGGGCAGGTTGATGGCAGAGCTTGCTGTGTGTGGAAATCAAAGGCTGGCCAGCCAAGTACTTCCCGCACTCTCTACCTTCCCTGACAGCAGTGCTGGCTCCATGAATTCCCAATTTACATCTTTGACAGACATATATTTTATTGACCTGGCCAAATACTTTCTCTTAAGGTGTTGTAAATCGGTCAGTGCCAATGATATATAATGTCAGAGGACTCAACCTTTTGCCTTTGCCAAGAAAGTTAAAAATGTCTTAATGATCTCTTTTTAGTGATGATAGGAAGGAGATTATTCTTTTTATGACTGTACCTGGCCCATGGCTATTTCCTGTATTTCTTCAGCTGCTACAACATTGAGTGTTAGTGGAAAGAAAACAAGATGCTCTCTTCAATAAAATGCTGAGAACCACATGATCCCGTTCTCCTGAAGCTGCTGACATGGTAGAGTACATATGACTTCTGCTCTAGGGTAAGTTGGTCACTACTTCCAAATTGCAGGAACAGCTTCAGCACTTTGTGCTTGATTTTTAGACGCTGCACTCAGTACATTGCTGAGCTTGTGCTGAGCTCAAATTGGAGCAGTGATGGTATCAGGATCCGGACTGTTCTCAGGATTCAGTTTCCACCACTTACGGTTCATGGAAGCAAATGATTCCACCACCATTACCAGTCAGTTTTTGATACAGCAGTGCCACCAGTCTCTCTGCAGCAGACCTACTGGGAGAATAGTAGTGGAGAGGAAAAGAACATAAAGGAATATTAAGCCATTTTTCTGTCTCAGTTTCAGCCTGTTTTCAGTCCATAGTGACTGTAATGAACCTCGAAATAGCTAAAAAAGTTTGCAGGATTGCATAAAAAAATTTCTCTTGATGGGTGAAAACTTTCACTGAACACTTGGATAGGAAATGAACTCTTTAAAGCCAGAGCAGCTGCAGAAACACTGGTGCTTTGGGGGGATCAAAGAGCAGGTGATGAAGTTCTCTGACAAGGTAGAGATTGTTGTGCAGAGGCAGCCTCAGATCACAGCTGCACAGTGTGCATGGCACTCCACCTGCCAAAGACACGGAGAGGGTCTCCCAGAGGACCAGCAAAGTGGTCTTTCAGGGTCCTGACAACAGCCAGTGATATGTAAGGGGTTTGTTAAGTGTGTGCCAAGGAGACTCCATGGAGGCCTCAGGGCGGTAGACCTTTGAGAGCCAGGCTAGCAAATGGGAGAAAGGTGGGAGTGAGCTTAGGGAAGGACTGGAGAACGTTGCTTTTCTCTGCTGTACATTTGCAGACTTGCTCTGGAATGGCTGCTAAATAAGAGGTGCCTTCTAATAAGGTGAAGGGAGATAATTTTTAAATATTTACGGTGACATTATGTGCCATGTAGCTTTTATGTTTTGTGTAGTTTTTCATGTGTTTTTAACAGAAAAAGTTTAAAAATAAACTAATGAAATATTTTATGCAATCATTTAAATATATGATGTGTCTCCTCATAGAGTATACCATACTTTTTAGTCCTAATATAACTTTTCCTGATGATTTTTAAAGACAGAGGCAATTTTTCAAGTGGTATGGTTTCTTACTAAAAATACAAAATCTCAAAAGTCATTGATGTCTTTTTCTGAAGTTCTGAAGTTCTGAAGTCCTGAAGTTTTTCACTATGTCAAACTTTGTCTAGAGAAATTTTTAGAAGATATATTCCCAATGGGTAAAGCTATATTTTAACTGAAGTTCTAGCTCAGTGGTATCATGAATAAGAAGATGATAGAAGCAACATTAAGGCTAAAGGAAAATTAAGATAACAGTGAAATAATTTGACATTATAATTTCAAACTCTTGTACTTCAGAATATTTTGTTAAAAATATACATAATATTTTGCCTTAGAGCTTTCAAATTCATGATTTTTTAGAATATAAGTCTAATTATCCTTCAGAAACCTTGAGAAGTTTAATAGTGGGACAGCAACCTGGCTGGAGCAAGACAAGGGGCTCTCAGAAACCATTTTTAATTTCCAGTGGAAGAGCTGTGCCTGCAACACTGAAGACACAGCAGCACAAATAAAGTTGTGAGTTTTTTTCCAGTCCTCCATCCCTCTCTCTGTGCCCTGCTCTCTCCATTGTAATTTCAAGCTGTCATTCTTGGGAGAACGCATAAACATGATGAATGGTCTTTTTGTGTTGCCTCATGTGCTGCTTGACATCACGCCCCTCAGTGCATGGCTGCAGTGTCTTGCCATGGGTTATTGGTTTGGATGGTGTGGCAGTATCCTGTGAGTCCCCCTGGACACGCTGGGCTTGGGCTCCCCACTGCCCTCCCTTTGATTGCGGGGTGCATGTGGAGCATGGGGGCATGGCAGCTCTGTGCTGGAATGCTCATAGCCCCATGGGGCACTTTGAGCTCAAAGTCTATTTTCTTTTATCCCTGCAGACATGCACAAAGTTCTCATCTTGAAAGACTGACAATATCTCATATTTCTGACTTACTGAAGATGTGATGGCACCTGTTTATTTCCTAATGGCATTCAGCCAGCTTCTGGGTCCATAAAGGCAAATTAAAATTGTATGGAAATCCTGTGCTTAGTACTTGAAAAGGCAACTGTAAAATATGTCATGTATGTGAAATGACATGAAAGCTGTGGTGTCCAAAAAAGGCAAAACTACCAGATAGATAGTAATTGTGTGGGCTCAATATTTCTGACCCTGAATTTTAGCTTGCTAACCATTGCTAGCTCCTTTCCCAAGGGAAAGCTGTCAACAGTTTTCTCTTTTCAAAACATCTCTCTCTGTTTCTCAAAACAGGTTAAGTAAACAGTGTTTCCTTTCCCATAACAACTGTCCCCAGGTATTATTTCCTATTACTTAACCAATGGAGAGAAGTGTCAGTCCCATGGACAAATTATATACCTTTTTAGTGCAGCATGTTGTAAAAGAAACTGTTGGAATTGTAAATAAAGCTTTTTTTGTCTTCTGACAACTATATGGAGTCAATCTATTTCATGTCCTACTGTGACATAGCTGTATCTGGCCTTCATCAAATTTAACATTCTTTCCCCAACATATTTTCATGAAAAGTTTTTCTAACATGAATATGTGTGCAAAGGCTGGTATAGTTACAGGGCTGAGTTCAAAGGGAAGGATTGCAAAGTGGGCTGGGAGCTGTGACAGTTTCTGGTGGAGGGCTGAGAATGTTCAAATACACACATGGAACAGGATCTGGGACAGAGTCACCCTCTGTGGTCAATATTTTTGCCAGGTGGGAGCAGGCATGAAACTCAGAAATGGCAACTCCTCAGATGCAATGATACCTAGCATGCACCTAAAAATAAATAGAGCTGAAGGGATTTCACAACAGACAGTACCTTTTTCTTTTTAAAATAAACACTGTGACTTTAATGGACAGAGTTCAGATGAGCAGTTCTTCTCTGCAAAATGCTGGTGCTGGTATCTACAGAACTGGGGGCCCAAGGTTTCTGGAGGCTGGGTGTCCATTGCAGTGTCTGGTCCTCCCACTCATCTTGTGTCTGCCTTGGCTTTTGCACTGCTTTAAAGTTTTCCTTCTTCCTTTCTGTTTGTAGAGGTCCTGAACTGCCACCAACTGCTTCTCCTTCTGCTGTGGGACGAAATTCTGGTCAATCCCTTGTAATCATCATGGAATTGTAGAATCATAGAATGGTTTGTGTTGGAAGAGATCTAAAGATCATCGGGTTCCAAAATCCCTGCCATGGGCATGGAACCTGCCAAATGCTTCATCCAACCTGGCCTTGAATGCTTCCAGGGATGGGGCATCCACCACTGCTCTGGGCAACCTGTTCCAGTGACTCATGTATGAGGGTGGTGATATTGACATATGATCTAATAATTCCTTGTGGTCCTGGAGTTTCCTGGGGAGGACATCTGAAACTTTTTTTCTGCATTGGCACTGTAAGTTGGATTAGTAGTTTTGAGGCCAAGCAGCCAGTCCAGTAGGGAGGGCTTTCAGAAATGTCCTTTTGATAACATTACACCCCCAGGAACCTCTGAACCTTCATTTCTTCTTCCTAGGCAGAGAGATCCTTACTCTGCAGAAGACATCCATCGTGCTGCCTGCAGTTTGCAGATGCTGAGTGCAGGAGCAGGTGACAATGTAGGGAGTGGCAGAAGCTCTTTGCCAGCACTGAAACTGTGTGGAGCCCCTGGGATGGCACAACAGTAGTGAAGCAGCAGGTAAGGTCAGCCAGGCAGGGGGGTTTTCCTTGTGTTTAAGACAGACAGAACACCACTATGCCAATACAACACATATATATTGGAAAAATGTAATCCCACTATCTATGGGGAATTTTAGAAAACCACACTAGAAACAGTGCAAACATGGCATTCTGAGACTCAGGAAAACATTCTCCTAATCTCTGAATTTCATTGCTCATGCACACATCTTATTTCAGAGCAAGAAATAATCTGGGCCCAATTTTTAATATGCAACAAAAACTCCCAATTAGTCACAGAGTATGCGCACACACACACACAGTGAAGCAGTAATTTCTTTCTTTTCAAATCCAAGTTGCATAAACTTTAAAATGTAAAGTGAAAAATAAAGTATATGCTAAAATATTTAAAAAGGGACAAAAACTATCTACTGCATCATGGGAGGAAAATTCTACAGATTAATATTTTCCTCCTGTTCACTTCTCCTTCAGAGAAATCTATTTAAATGTATGTGAAAATATTATGTCAGACACTCTAAGAAAACAAACAAAAAGCTCCTCATATATAAAAAAAATTCCCAAGAGAGAGAAATCAACTTATCTTCCAAGTAACACATATGATTTCATTACACCTGTATGAATTAGAAGGGCTTATTAAGACATTATAGTTTGCAGTTATGAGAATAATGCTGACTAATTGTGTTTTGAAGAGCTTTTAAAAAACTGGAAAGAGGAAGAAACCACTTTAACAACTCTTCTACTTGAAAATGAAATGTTTTTATAAAACGCAATTTACATTAACTGCAACTGCTTGTCATCGGCTTTTTTTTCCAAATTTTTTAAGTATATGTTAAATCTTTTCTCTTCCCTGCTGCAGTGTGAAATGGCCACAAACACAGCCTGGGGAATTGACTGACTTATTATGTAGTAAAAGCAGTAAAATGGAGTATGGATAAAGTATTAT
This sequence comes from Donacobius atricapilla, assembly GCA_013397315.1. Classification (NCBI taxonomy): domain Eukaryota; kingdom Metazoa; phylum Chordata; class Aves; order Passeriformes; family Mimidae; genus Donacobius; species Donacobius atricapilla. Next base: position 21,491 of record WBMY01011188.1, read on the forward strand.
CAAATGAGCAGGGTTAGCAGCTTCAAAGATGGAGATATTTTCGTTTAAGTTATATTACATTTGATTTTCTTCATGAACTGTGCAAAGTACAATATGTTCAGACAGAATGTCACTCTAAAGCAGACAATAGCCTTTTAATAATTCAGTCTCTATCAGAAAAACTCAAGATCAAACTTGACCCTGTTTCTCAGTTTAGAGATGCATTTCATACTCTCTACAGGCTGGTTAGCCAATCACTCATCTTGGCTTTCTGAAGAGGGGGCACTATAGGAAAAGGATGTAAGGAGAATACATGACAGATAATGTTGGAAATATATTGTTTATTACACTTGAGACATGCCTTTTTTTTGCTTGACTTACCAGTGAAATAAGGCTTATGCAACTGTGTCTGTAACTTTGAAATCCATTAGATAACTTTGGTTGCATCTAAATGGGAAGAAGAGTTTCCTACTATTTTTATATATATACAAAATTATACAGTGGAGTACAGGAAAAGGAACAGATTCTGACTAGGGAAGACATCAGTTTAGGATCAAGCACTGTGCTTTCTGTCCACTGTGCCAGTCACCTGACAACTCCCATTGACCTGCCAGTCAGTATGTGTGGACTGTGGTATAGGACGTGGTGTGGTCTGCATTTCAGTGAGTCAGAGAGAGTGATGGGGGAGAGCAGTTAGGAGGGCACTGGAGGAGGATGTATGAGGTCACAGAGCAGCACTCACCTGTATTACAGCTGCTGCTCTTAACACAGTTTCCTGTTACTGCCAATTCGGATTAAGGTGATGCTGTTATATCTCTCTCCAGTGATAGTTCTTCCACTGCAAGCATATATGATGAGAATCACTGTGCTACCTGTCTACAGAAGTTTAGTCTTCTAATCAAATTATCTGGATCCCTTTATTTCAGTGAAGGCAGGTTAGGACTGTCCTTCCATTGGATCATTCATGATGTCCACCCAAGGGTGAAATGAATTGTCTTCTGAAGAAATCATTCTCCTCCTGATGAAAGAGGTTATCTAAATGACTGGCTTAGACTTGACAGCTGACTTCAGGGAGCATAATGGTGATATCAAATATTCTAGTTACTGATGAGCATCTTCTGTTCTCACTCAATATGGCTGGAAATAAATTGTCTCTACACTTGCAAGAAGTTAACCAAGGGACTTTGACTTTCTGGAGTCCTTCCTTGAAGAAGTAAAAAAGCCTCCTAGCTGTCTAGTGAATAGCTACAAGAAACATAATGGTGACAGATCTTCACATTTGATTTCTATGCTGGTTATACTGCCAAAAATTTCAGTGTGGGAGAGTAGTTATATTAGGATATTGGCTTGCAATCAAGCAACCAGTCTTGTAAATGGAAGGAGTATTCTCTTCACATATTTCCCTGTTTTCTACAGTGGGGATGAACAGTGAGATGATGAAGCTTGCTGTTAATAAAAAAGTGTCATCACAGTCTCAAGATACATCAAATGTGATGATGATTCAGAGAGCAACAGAAAGATAATAGCATGCAATGAAGTGCACATATCCTGTACTGATCAGTGAAATGATGAAAAAAAAATTAATGTCTGCATGTGTAAAAGAAATATTTGTTGAGCAAACCGAAAACAGGCCCTGTCCATACCTGAATCAGGGGAGTCCTAGAAGAAGGGTTTGGGAAAAGGCAACTGCAAGGGGAATATGACATGGCAGGAAGAGGGTTAATGAGCAGCAACAATTTACTCTTTTTCAAAGAACTATGATGTCTCTTCAGACAACTAAAGAAAACACTTTTTTTAGTGACCAGATGTAATGATGCCACATAACTCTTCCATGGGATCTGCAGAGGTCAAAACCAATCTCAGGTCACAGCAATTGTTAAATCTAACATGCACAACATGGTCCCTTAAACACTGACTGCTACAAGCTGAGAGGCTGCATCCTTGCTGGGCTCTCTTGTGTGCAGCAGGCTTTTCCTAGTTGCTCGCTGCTGCTGCTGCCAGAGACAGGCGCCCAGCCCGGGTGACACTGTGGTCATCTGCTGCAGCCGTTCTGTGCCTGCCCATCAGTACAGCCAGAGCTGCCCTACAGCCGTGGCATCAGCTGCCCAGAACCATTCCAAGCAACCCAACAGATGCATGCCATCACTCTTCAACATTTTTTCTTGTAGCCTGTGTCAGATTTTCCCACCTGAGTTCCCAAATTACTGAAGGTGAATGCAGCACCGCCTGAGGAAGCAAACAAACAAACCAACCTGAACATCTGAAAAATCTGCAGGATAAGTACATTCAGGAAAACTTTAGCTTTCACCTTCTCAAGTCAAGAAACTGATTTTTTATGGATAACAAACTTAGTAGCAGAGTTGGTGTTTATATGGGAACATATCCATGCAAATGTTAGAAGTGACAAATTCATATTGCTTTTTATATTTTTAGCTATTTATTCAGTAGCTATTTTCCTCCTTTTTTTTTTTTTTTTTGTTTTAACACTGAGTTGTTAGATTCTATTCCCAATGCAAAATGCTAAAAGAAAGGTTTATGATTGATATGACATTTTTTCAATAGTGAAATTGTTTGGTTATATCTAGTGATCACATAATGTTCCTGTTATTAGACATCATATTGCTATTTTCACATCTAAAAATGTCTAAGCATGGTACAGTTTCTAATTTCTTTCCAAAGATATATGTTGTAAGCAGAGTAATGTGAATGGGATGAAAAGATTGATTTAGAACTTACATGAGATTGGCTATGTGCACCTTCAAGGCTTTGTCAAAAAACTACATACCACCCCCAGTCAAAGATTAGTTAAATGAAATACATACTGCTTTTAGGGTCAATAGGATAAGACTATTGAGGCAATCACAGATCTAAAGATACCTAGATTAGGGGTTGGAGATTCCCAAAGAACAGAGGAGGTGACTGTTCCTTGTCTTGAGAATAAGAGTACATTGCAGAAGATTACATTATTCCTTCCCTTACTGGATTTTCTCCAGGTACCAGCACAGTTCATGGGTCTCTAAACAGCCAGGATTGGTCTGATCAATTTACTTTCAGAAGTTCCTCACATCCTTGTAGTGGGGTGTTTTTTTATGTTAAATTTCAGGAGGAAGAATATAAATACAACTTGATAAATGTTATTTGTATTTACAATGACAAGAAGATGCATATTTACAGAGCCACTGTGAAAATGTGAGTTTGGTTCCAATAATTATACCTGCACTTGTGAAGGAGAAGTTGTAATAATACAGTAGAGCTTTCCATCCTGTTTTCAAAGAAAAATAGGCAGCAGGTTGACATAAATCTTGTAAATTCCTGGGAAATATTTTTTGCATATATTGTCCAAGCAACAATGGCAGTGTACTGGTAAACATACTCCTGCTGTGTAATGTGAGTTTCTGCCTGCGTTCACTACAAATTTTCACAAATGACAGGAAAGAACTTGTTTTTCTTGGTATTGCTGAAATATGCAAGCGGCTGTACTGAAGAGAGTATTATTTTACTCATCTGTACTAGGGAGGTTTAGAGTGGTTTCTCTATAATTTAGTTCTTAACAGTTCCATGAGTGGCAGCCGCGTGAAGCTGTAACAGCCTTTCAACTCTGAGTTTAGTACTGCAGTGAAGCATCTCTGCCTTTTGTTATGAAATTTTAAAATGTACGCAGTGATTTGGGACTACAGGCGCATAATGTACCTGAAACTCTTTAGGCGGTCAAAAGGGAACGGTGCACATTCAGATGCCAGCCTCAGCCTCAGCCTCAGGAGAGTTGGTTCCTCCTGGGTGCTCATGCTGCGTGTTCAGGGGTGAGGCTATATGCTGAGATGGGATCCCTTAGCAGAGGGCTAATGTAGGGACTGACAGATAAATATTTCCAAGGGATGCCCCAGACTCACTGGATTCTGTTCCCAGCCTTTCACATTTTCTCCTGTCACTTAATAGCAAGACTGCATGGTGGTGGTTGGTGTATTTTAACCAGATACTTTAAATTAGACTGCTAAAGCCATATTTCAGCTTGGAAGTCTACACTGTGTTTCTGAGATGATTGGATGTTTCCAAAAATTCTCACTGCCTATTCTGTGATGAGCTGTAACTTGACAAAAGTATCTCATGAAAACGTAATATTATTCCTTAATGTTACTCACAAACTTCAGTGCCTCTCTTCCTTGCACTTTAAATTCCTACCATTTTTATTTGATTTCTAATATAAAAGCCCATTACTAATAATTGTCCCTTGAAACATTCAGCTTCAGATTTCACCCAGCTACAGTCTGACCTTGTTAGGCATTTTGTGCACTGCTGAGTAACAGGCAAAAGTGCATTTCTCAGTGTCAAATGTCTCATCTGAAAGGGCTCACAAGAGAAGGGATAGGGATCAGTGAAATTATTTTAATTCAATTACTCTTAAGAACAGCATGAATACAAATATCCTTTTTGCTGAGGCAACAAGGTAGAGAGTGACCCTCCCCCTGCCAAATCTTTGCTGCAATTTTGAGCTTTTTTAAAAATCTGTTTGTGTGACCAAAAGAGTGAGCTGTGTCACTTTTGACTGGGATCATTAAGCCCTGAAAATGACTTGAAAAACAAGGCATCTATGCTTCTACCAATGTAAAATAGAGATCTGGTTTGGCTGTCTTTAAAGGTTGCAGCCTAATCTACAGTATATATATATATACCATAGTATATATGGTATATATAGTATATATAGCATATATAGCACATATAGCACATGTGGTATATATGGCATATATAGTATATATAGAATACACCTCTGGGGACTTAAAAAGTTCAGAGATTTACTACAATCAAAAAAGAGAAAAAGAATTTTAAAAAACCCTACGTAACTTTGGTTGTAGAAATCAGGGAGAAAACCTTAGCCCCAATAAAAGCAGTGACTACTGTGGAGTTAGGCCTTCATCCTTCACACTCCTCATGGGAAACATGCCTGGGACAGCTCTCCAGGGCTTTTCCCAGGCACTCACCCTTGGGCATCTCGAGTAGTCTGAGCCTGAGCTCTGGGCTGATTTCAGGCATGTTCACTCATCTCACCAAGGGACAAAACCCACCATAAATACTCTGTTGAAAAAAAACAGGTAGCATTTTCATATATAAGCACAGAATTCTGTGTACATTGTTAAAGGTTTTTTTCTTTTTTTGTGTTTTTATAAATGAAAGGGAAATGCTTTCAGACTCCCCTCTCAAAGGATGTAAATCTACATCTCTTCAAATCAACTTTCATCTCTCAACAATATATGCCATGTCATACTTCTGACAACAGTCATATCAACACAGCAAGGCATTGGTGTGACACATGGTAGAGCAATGTGACAACAGGGGAATCTGAGTAAATGTGTGTGGAAATATTTCATACTTCATGCAAGTACAAATATGAGAAGGGTGTAGAATAAACTCATTTATGTTCAGATAGATTGTTGTTTAAATAATGGACTTCATCTGGGAAGATGAATGGAGCTCAGGTGAGTATGTCTGTGAGGTAAGAAGTAAGCAGCTGCATTAGGAAACAAATCCATCTGGAGAGGGACTGGAGGGATGAGCCAGGCTAGGGGACTCAGTGTGCCACTCCTGGGGCAGTGACTTCTCCTCCCCCATCACTGATACTCAATTAAAACCCTAATGGCAGGGCTGCAATTAGTGCTGGGCTGAGGGAAGCCTGAACCCTTGTGACTGATCTAACATTGTACATTAGAAAATCAACTCCATAAACCCACAGTATTTTTTAGTTCTACAGATTAGCTACAAATCTGAGCTCTCATATCCTTTCTGATTTACTTATTCAAAGATCATTTCTAACCAAATATCTAATTTTTTTAGAATTGATGTGGCTTGCAGGAGACAGAATCTTAGATTATTGAATCAAATGAAATGGGTGGATGCTCATTCAGGTAGGCAGTGTCTGATGCTAGTCAGACAATGTCGGCAGCTCCTTGATTTTACAAATTTTCATTCAAATTGTGGTGAGACTAATGATAGTAATTTTATAATTGAAGTGCATTTCCTCTAGCATCATTTGTATAAGTGGCTTGCCATCTATAGTGGTAATTAGTGTTTTCTTCTTTTTTGATTTGGTGTTTATTTTGGTCTTAAATCTATTTTCACATCATCACTCCAGTGCACTATTCAAATGTTTGAAGTAACTGCCTTTTTAGTTCTCTACTCAGATTGCTTCCCATGCATCAGTGTCAAATGTGCTTAAAGAGCAGTACATGCAGCATGACAGCAGATTACTGATTGCAGTGTCCTTTGTGAAAGCAGCAAATCCTTCTGACCCCACTGACCCTGTGGTCAACCCTGTGATTTAGTCTTTGACCTTTCTGTACTTCTGTTCATCCCCTGAAAAGAAAAAACTGCTACCAAAACTGCTGATAGTGTATGATACATCTCTCTAAATGCTAGATATCTCACAGGGTTAGCCTGAAATTGCTTGGTATTTAAAATTATTCCTTATTTAACTTCATAATCTGGCAGGTAGGTTTATAAACTGAATAATAGCAAAATTGTTCCTATAGCACTACTGACCACAGAACATGTACCTGAAAAAACTCTTCATGTGTTTGTCTATATAGAGATGAAAAAAGTATTGATCCCTTTGAAAATTAAACTTCATGCCCTAATGATGGCAGTTCTGTCATCAATATTCTCTTTTTTTAGGTAGGAAAATAATACGAAAGAAAATCCAGTGCTAGTGGACCTAACTCCTGAGTCTAAGGGAGAGGTGCATATGTACAGTCAGGGCAGTATCGGGCTCAAAGTGCTTTATTTTATAGTCTTGTCTGGTGGATACATTTGGAAATAGTTTTTGAAGGATTACAGAGAATTGTAAGGATTTACGTAAAGTTGCCTTCTCTGACAACTGCATTACTGCAAGATTAAATGCGAGAATGAATTTCTTGGGTTGCTCCTGGTACATGGTGTTAGAGGCGTTACAGCTGCACATGAGACATTTTTCATGGAATGAAAAGCTAATTACCGTTTCAATACCAATATCTGATGAAATTTTAAGGGCCAAAGTCCAAAATTCCAGACTTCTTTATCAAGAATCAAAAAATGTTTTAGAAGCTGATCAGAAATTTAAAAGGGGCACTGTATATTTCCAAACTGACAGAACCAGAACCACAGAACTGAAGAGTTTAAAGACAATAATAGGAAAATATATTGACTTCCTGCTAATATCCATTCTAAAACAGTGAAGGATAAACTAAGTTGAATGAATTCATGTTGATGTGTCAGGTTATGCAGTGACATGAGACAAAATAAAATCTAATTCTGCGATGACATTGTAGCCTCCTGTCACAGCTGAGGATAACAATCACCTTATCTAAAAGTATTTGATGGGTCTGGTCCTGAATGGGGAAAATTGCTTGAGACATTAAAATTGAACACACAATAGGCTGGCAGAACCGTGAAGGGAGACCTCATGACATCTTACAAGCTGAAATACTGTTTTTTCTCCAAACGTAAGCTCTGTTGGTGGGAATTTGAAAAAGTCCTCATAGGGCAGGTTCTTAATTTGCAGACACTTTGGGTTTGAAATGTCATCTTTCTTGTGATTATCTGTCAAGGATATGTGAGCTTAGAATAAAAGACCATGTCCACTGATCTGTATTCCCAGTGAATCTGATTTGTTTGTTGAAAAGGGTAAAAACTCATCCAACCCAGATAAAAGAAAGGCTTTCCTTTATTGCCTCTGGGATACAGACTGTAGTCTGAAATCATACTTCTTCAAAACAGCAGATACACGTTTTTGACCTGAATAATTAGATGAATATATTCTTGCAAACATAACTGCTATGCTATTCTCAAATTCTTAAAATTATGTTGAGATTTGTTTTTTAGTTCATAAATTGGCATGAAAGGCTTTGGAAGAGAACACAGGGATCTCACAGTCATATTGGTATGAACCTGGCTCTGCTCCTAAACTATTAAAATATGCCTGGATTTTGCCCTGTGGGTTTTGGAAACTTCTTTATTTATTTCTTTTTAAAGATGAAAGGGCACATGGTTTGGTTTCATGTCTGTCAGCCAACTTCAGGAGGTAAATATTCAGAATGGCATAGGTGGATTTAGATTATTGATTCTTTCTAGCTAAATTGTGAGGTTAAATTCCCCAGATGGTGAATGGCAAATATCCTCCAAGGATTTTTCCTTCTACTGCACCATTAGCATTTTTTAGAACTAGAATTTTTCTCTGAGTTGGAAATATCATGCAAGTAATAAATACTCAGAATGATTTCCTGCTTTGATGTCCTTCTCCTTTCATTCATAGTGACACCCATCACAGAGGAAGGAAGAAAGATTACACCAGAGGTTTAATAAGAGTGATACATCTAATACTTATGATATCCTTCAAACAAACATCCACATGGCCAAATCTGGCTGCTGGGTACTGCCTTGGTTTCTATTTTTATTTTAGCAGCCCTTGATCAATAGCAGGACAGTTGCCAATCTATTAGATTTTGTCTACTATTCTGCTTCACACGGCAGTATTGTAAAACAGTGTTTGGATGGACCCTATTTACTGTCTGTGACAGAGAAGCAAAAAGCCCTCCTAGAGAGAGAGGTGATTCTTCAAGGTTTTCATCTGACATAGGGAAACAACCAAGGCTATTTTTTATGCTGAAATATGTAAGATAAAAGTCCTAGTAGGTGGCAATACAGCTTGCATATCAGTATCTCCAACACCCCCATGTGACCGTCCATCATTCTTTCTGATTAACAGGCTAGACAGTTGATATCAGCTAATATTAGAAGCCCATTCATCTATAAATAAGTTTTCTTCAATTGTATTTAATGTCAGAACATATTACACCAAAAGAAAGTGTACAAACTCACAGGCTTATTTTTAAACAAACAACATTAAAATGCAGCAATTAATGTAGAAAGTTGTTTTCAACCACATCTTTCTGAATTTCTTTAAAGGGTTTGAAAACATTACTGAGTTCAGTGTTACTAGCTATAAATAAACATTTATATCACATTTAGTGCTCAGCAAAAAATTCAGCTGAACTTCAGAAAGCATCCAGGAATCCTGTAAAACTCCAGGGTAAGGCAGCCCCTCTGGTACAAGCTACATCTGCACTTTTCAAGCTGCCTGCAACACATCTCCTCTCCCAAAGCATGATGGCACCTGCACCTCTTCTGCATGCACTTTTCCTCCAGAGAAGGAAAATTTAGGGATGAATTGTGGACCAGATGAAGGAGGCAGCAAGGGCAGAAGTGGTCTGATGGGGACAGGAATGGCAGCAGCACACAGAATCACCAAATCACCACAGAAGGGATATGATGGATTTGGGGAGCCTTTGAGAAATCATAGGAGCACAGGAGTACAGAATGATTTAGGTTGGAAGGGACCTCAACTTTCACTGGATCAGGTTGCTCAAAGCATCATCCAACCTTTTCATTAAAACTTCTAATGATGGGGTATCCACAGCTTCTCTGTTCCAGTGTCTTACCACCCCTATAGTCCCTGGGGTCCCTGTGACCAGGATGGTCACCTGTCCCAGGAGACCTCCTAGGACACGGCTGTAAATCCAGTGGAAGCTAAAACTATGCCACTAAAGCCTTCTCATAGCTGTTCCTTCCTCCATCTCACCCCTGTCACAGATGTATTGCCTTTGAAATGCCTTTTCCCTCTCCATTTCAAGGGAAACTTGTCAGTGGGCTTCTCCTAGACCTGGTCATGAACAAGAAAGGCTGGGTAGAAAGTATGTAGTCCTTAGGGAAGCACTGGGGAAAAGTAATATATTTGCTCATGGCTAATGTACACAGGAGTTGGCTTTCTACCAACCCTAGTGCAGGTTTGGTCATCCCCTTGACAATAAAAATTGTAAATTGTAAGAGGAATTTATGTAGGTAGAATGTAATGACCTTAGATATTAGCAAAATCCTGGCCTCAAGGAAGACAGTGGAAGCTTTTCCATTGATCTCAGCGGAGGCAGGATTATACTTGTAGTTCTTGTCAAGATTCTATCATTAACATTATTGGTTTCAAAGTGCCATTGGACATTTAATTGCATCAAATGTGAGAGCTTTTATTGAATGATTTAAAAAGAAGGAAAAATATCATTAGGCTGAGAGTTCTGTCAAGGCTGACTAGTTATATTCAATATGTGCTTAAGAGTTAAATCCTCTGGGAGAGGGATATTTAATAATGTTTAGAAGGTATTATCTTTTGGAAAATCTAGCTGCTACAGAATTCTCCAGTGACTCCTTGCAGCACTGTATCCAGAATAGTTTTGTTTTTACTGAGTATGTAAGTCTTCGATGCAGAGAGCCAACTCAAAGTAGAGTATCTCAAATTTATTGGCATAAGATTGTATTTAAAGCCTGATCTGACAAACCACTTAACTGTATTTTTAACTTCAAGACAACTAATTGTCTTTGCAACTTCATTCCTGGCTGAAAGGAGTATTTAGGCAGTTTAAAACCCCTCCTGATTTCCAAGAATAACAGTCTCTTAGCATGCTAGCTTTCATTAGAATGAAAGATATAAAGAAATGGAATGGAAGTGGGAAAACTGGAGGACTTCAGCTCATAAAGTGAAAATATGATCAGAAAAGTACTGGACTTGTACTATTCCATGGTTAAAACACAATTAAAAAGTGACATTTAAACAGAGATGTACTTTTGTCCACTGTAAATATTTGTACGCGTTTGGTAACTAGAACCACAAGGGGAAATATAATTAGCAAGGACCATCTGGATAGTAAGTCAGGAAGACCAAAGGATTGTTATTTTCTCTTTTTCCATCTCCTCACAGATTAAGTTCCAATCACCTGCTTCTCACCACTTAACCCAACTCATTTCACTTCATCCTTCAAGGCTTTGGTCTCATTCTCCTAGTAAAGAAACAGAAAAGTTTTGCTTGGGAGCCTGACAATAGTATTCCTCATGTGGCCTTAACATGTGATGTTCCATCATATACAAAATCCTGATACAGCACTTGGAGGCTTTGCCAGCTTTGGGGAAAGCCACAGTGATTAGGCATCAAACCTCACATTTTTGTCCTTTCTTCTTTTATAGGAAAATGTACATTTTATACAAGTCATTGTCTGCCATAACATAGGTAGATAGAGAAAGTGGAGGCACGCAGAAACGGCTTTTTTGAAATCCTGCACAAAGATGTAGGTTTCTCTGCAGTTAGGGACAAGGACAAGAAGGTACAATATAAGTTTTTCCTATTAAAATCCTTAAATGTTGTTGTTAGCTATCACATTTCTGAACTCCTCTTATTCCCACACATCAAGGTGTTCTTTTTGACAGCATGTTTAACTCTAAAATGCTGGGCATGCAATCTTATTATGTTGCATTGAAAGTAATTACTGGGCATATAATGAATTCTTCTTTATGTCTCTAAGCAGATGGGTTCCTATTATCAGGTTTTCAGAACAAACTGATGGTATAAAAGTGTTGTGTCACAACTAATTCCAGGAGTCAAGGAGGTAAATAACCTCATTTATTAATGATCAAGGAAAGTAAGAGAAATTCATTATCTCACACTTATTTTCTGTACCTGATTTTCACCCTGCTAGAATGAAGATGAGATTACATTGCTCTGAAAGCTGGTAAGGAAAGGACACACAATTTAAAATTAGCTTATGCTTGGTCTTTGGAGCTCACAGAGGCAGCAGTTCAAAAACAGGAAAAAATTCAAATATTCAAAAGTCATCACTGATTTAGTTATGTAAGTTCTGACTAGAAAACATATGCTGACAATATTTATTTCTGCTATGGTCCAAAGTTGTGCCTGGTAAAATTTAACTAATCACAGTAGAATTGTAGTAGTGATGTGTATAACTCAATGGCTTTTCTCCTGGGAATACTCTCACACAGTTCTATGAGTATTAGCTGGCGTGTTGATCAGTGATTATACTGATAACTTAGATATTTACTGACTGATTTAGGTAGTACTCTGCAGAGCTGACAGGTAGGAGAAGGGTAAGTGGCTTTGTCAGCCCTCTCTTCCAAACAAGAACCTTGGCTCCCTAGAAATGGCACAAATTTAGACAATGCAATTTAAAGATCAATCAAGTTGAACTGATGCAATCTGCTAATGCATGTACATTTAAATTAGCTAATGACACAGGCAACATTACAATCGATTTGAGTGTGTCTACATTAGGCTTAGGCTTGGTTCAAGATAGATCTAAGTTAAAATAAGATCAATTGTACTTAAAATCCTGCAGCTTTCCTGCGTGGACAAAGCCTGCCCCCACCCTGAAGTCGGCATCACTCTAACAAACTCTAGGAAGACTATTTTAGCTTATTTTAAATTTTTCTTCTCATGAGGTTTTTTTTACTATTAAAGTGTAATGTCGTCAGTTGGGTGATCCAAGAGATCCTTTAAAAACAGAAACCTAAAAGTAGGATTCAAAAATCTTCATCCAGACCTTAACTTGGTCTGACTTTCAAATACCCCTCTCTGGGTGACCTCAGTAGGACTGAGGGTACTCAGCACCTGTAAAAGACCTAAATAACTCTCAAACCAGACAATTTATTTAGGGGTTTTACTTTGTATTTAAGAGGTTATTCTGTGTTCTGTTTTCAGATATTTTGGATGAAGGATTAATTACATTTTCTGTTTCCTTCAATTCTATTTCTTACAGATGACCACTCTTCCATTTTACAACAATAATTTAACAAGTCTTAAAAAAAGAGTTCTAAATATACTCTCCAAATTTTATTTCTTTTGACATTTGATACACATGGAAGCCAAACAATACACAGTTTAGCAAGCTGTATATTTTTGTACAGTCATTCTCAGCTGCAGTCATCACTTGGCTGACAACCATCTGTGTCAACCTGCTTTTTCCTCCCCGCTTTGCTCAGCTGAAATGAAAATAAATTGACAGAAAGAGCTTCTGCAGGGAAGGTGCAAAAAAAGTTAATAGAGTGGTGGGTATCTCTCTTCATCTTTAAGCACATTTTTTTTCTATGTTAAGTTTCATTTATATTCAAAATTAAAATGCTATTTATTTCAAATGGAAGAAGGAAAAGCTTGAAAGAAGGAAAACACAGCTTGTTTGCTTACAAGGCAAAAAGCTATTGCCAGCCCAAGTGGTCCAGCAGAACACAACATCTTGACTCTTGAGCAGCACAAGGTGAGGGCTGTGGAGGCTGCCACAAGTGATGTCCCAGTGCTGGCAATAGGAAAGGGCTTGGAGAACCAGACCAGCTTAAGAGATGCTTCATTTCCTTTTCTGCATAGACCAAGCTCTCATCTGTGTTCCACAGGCTTCTCTTTGCCTATTTTCACCTTCTACTTAAGGTTTCCTTATAAGGTTATTTATCTGTGAAGTCAGGGGTTGGAGAAAAGGGACACAAGAGAGGAGCTAAAAATGTTACCTTGAGGCTTGAAATCAAGCCAGACATGTTGGAATGTGGATTTGGTTTCAGAGGTGTTTTGTGAAGATAACTGAAAAACATATTTGTGACTTGGAGTTGCAAAATATGTTATCCAAAAGTCTTTATAATTAGATTCTAAGCTGACTACCTGTTTCTACTACAAATATTTTTTTTAAACCTTGTAGTTACTACTATAATCAGTACCTGTAAACCTCTTCAGTTTGAACCAGATAGGGATACCATGGAAATAATATTGTGCAGCAGTGTTAGTAGAGACTTTATCAGAAGGTGTTTGCATAAAAAACCAGAACTGAGGTTGCACAGGATTCTGACTTTTTATTTGCCCAGCTACTGTGGGTTTGGATTGTAAAATTAATACACCTCCCCCCAATAAACACACACATTAATACGTAGGATGAGTTTCTGGTCCTATTTAATTCTGTGTGACTTCTATTTCAGAGAATCAGAATTTGACATATTCCCATGTTTGTTTTCCTTTTCCATCCAAACTGCAAGACTACACCCCTGCATAATCTACCTGAATTCTGCCAGTCTCTCAGAGCCATGTCAAATCCCTATCAAAACTCAGCATTGTTTAGTCATTGACACACAGTTCACAGCAATGATTTTTCTCTTTCTATCATAAAGAAAGATTGCCAATAAACATTAACTTAATCTAAATCAGACATGTTCAACACCAATTCAGAAATGTGTTTAGGCTCTATTATAGACATATAATCAAAACTAAGATTAGAAATGTATATGTTACAAATCCATATGGTTATGGCAGATTTCTAAGGTGTGCTAAAATTGTTCTTTCAGCCTTAGAAAATTCCATCCTGTTGAAGACATGGAAACAGTGGTCTGAGGATACTCTACTACAGACTGACTTGTCCATCTCAGACTCTTTTTATGAGTTTCGTTTAAAGTTTAGTCTTGGTGCTAAGAGCAATCCTGAGAAGTTTCATGAACAACAAAAGAAATCTGTGCACTAGAGTGCAGATTTCTCTAAGGCAGCTACCATTAAGCTAATAAAACATGGCATGCTTAATCCAGCCATAATTCACGGAGGTCAAATGGCAGATGCGTGGGAACTTGCGGCCAACCCCAACATTTTGTCAAAAGATAGAATAACCATCCAAGTCTGTGGCAGGTTTTATGGGGCAAGGCTCAGGCCCAGTATAAACATAATTAAAAAGTGAAAGGAGAAAGATGTAGACTGAAGCCACTAAGCAGAAGTTCTCAATGTCTCTGCAAAAATCTATAAAATAATGCTTTAACTTCATACCTTTAAGAGTTTAATGCATTGAATCAAACTATGACTTTTGCTGGTAATAGCTTTACAGATTTTTATACCTTTTTGTTCTCTTTGTAGTCACAGTATTCATGCTATTTCTTAAAAATCCCAAAGTCTGCAAGGTGATCATGATAAAGACCTCTTTACAAATGATGAGTGACTGAGAAGACCTTCATGGAAGCATAGGTGCCACCAGCACTGTCTCACCTTATAATTCACTGGGTCAAATCACAGGATATATTCTGTATAATGTGACTTTAGTAGGAACCTGAGTCGCTCTGTAGCTGTCATTCATATTCTTACTGTATTTTATGGCTGGACATGGATTTGATGCAGAAGAAGAAAAAGGGCAGTTCACTTGCCATTAGTGTTATGGCAAAACACTTGGGTACATGGCAAAGGACTGTCTGCAGAGCCCTGCTTCACCCTGTGAGCTTCAGGATAGGTTAAGGACCTCAGTTCCAGTCTGGCTTCTCAGCACTGGTTAGTATATTAAGCAAGTCAAATAATAAAGAAGATTGATAGAAACAAGCTTCTTTGATGAGGAATAATAGAATGGAGCCAGCTCTATTCTCACTTTTGACTTTGGAGTGTGATTGCGAAGAGATGATGCTGTTTAGGAAAGAGTCCAACACACATAAACAATTTGTCACAAGCAAGAGACACTTTGACTGAAAGACTTGGTTGTGCTTTCACCCTGGAGGTCTAAGCCAAAGGTCTTCAGCAATCAAATATAGAACTAGTGTTTAGTCTGTTAGCACGATTTCAAGAGTCAACTGACTAATGAATGTCAATATGCAATTATGTGGGATGCCAACAGTCTGCAGCTCAGCTTGTGGTATTCACCTTTATACTGCACTTATATAATAAATGAATGCAGAAAATCAACTACCTATGAATATTAAAGAAACCCATAATGATAGTGGCAAATTTTAGAATAACAAGGAAATTTTATGTTGGATTTTATTTCATTATTGAAGTGTTTTCTTGTAGATCAGTATTACTCAGCACAGTAAATATGTATATAGATCCTTAATACACTTCAAAGTCTATTGCCTGTGTTATATTCTTGCATTAAAAATAGCTCTATTACCTCATGGCAAGCCTCTAAGAACCTGGATATCACAATTGCTGAGGGAGATCCCTGCTGTTGTATTTTGTATTCAGCACATCTGGTTCACGTTTTCCTGGCATTGTGAAAAGATAACATCATAAGGAGGTTGAAAATGCACATGGCGGTGCAAATGCATTAAGATGACATTTACATAATTATTTCAAGAGTATTCTCGGAAGCAAAACTGCAGGAAGGAAAGCAGGTCAAATGTTTAAAATATTGGAAGGGTAAAAAGGTCAGAACAGTTCTGTGCAGGTGGACTGTAATCCAGCAAAACATTCAAAACACATGCTGGGGAGGAAGCCACTTGCTGCTGAAAGCTTCAAAGAGCAGCTCCAAAGCACATCACCTCACTCCCGTACAGCTTTTTGCCATAAAATAATTATGGAAATACCTCAGGGGAAAAATCTTTCATGTATTTTTTCTGCCTTTACTTTCTCCTGGATTTTCTCATAAAATGATATTATGATGGACCAACATAAATGATTTAGAGGAAGTGTGAGGTTTTTTTCTGAAAATACATCTCTAAAAAACCCAGGTTTATCCATCAAAAACCGCTTATTGTCTTAGTTAATTTGGTTTCTTGAATGTTTGTTACTCACTAATTCTTTAATTATTTTCTGCTTAAAATATTGGGAGAGCTGTGTAGGGGACCTTCTCAGTCATAAATATTCATTTTAACATGCCTCTGAAAGAAACCCAGTTATTGTCATGTCTGAATTTAATGGAATAAATATGATGCTAAGGCAGATGTAAATTCTTCAGTTATATCAAACAAAATAATGCAGCGGCCAATATAAATGGCTCTTAATAAACAATGGGGATAAACAGAACAATTTATAATGGCAATCAAATTAGCATTAAATAATTTGGTATATTCTTGACCTTATGACTTATGTTAACATCATTGTGATATACTGACTTCCAAAAATCATTTGATATGACATCAAACACATTAAAATGAAGACATTCGGGTGCAACAGAATCATTAGTCACAGCAGCTACTCAAAAAATGCCCAGTTGTTCAGCCCTGAAGACTGGAGGGAGTGAACTCTTGACCTATGTCATGAATTCAAACAAAGTCTTGGGTAAGACATTTCTGTTCCTTTGCTGTTCAAGGAAAATGGGCAGGTAGGCTGCTCTGTAGTTGTATGGGGAACAACATTTTGATAATACTTCACCCAACAGTGTATAATAAAAAGATACAGATGTTGGAAATGGAAGGTGGACCGATTCAGAGTGAAAATAGGGCATGCAAGAGCCCCTTGGGCAGCTGAGTGTTGGTCATGCAGTACTGCTGCAGATGTGGCCAGGAGTGGTCATGCTTTCCAAGGCGGAGCCTTATGCCAGCCCACACAAGCCAAGACAAGGCTTTTCCAAGGGTAATTAAACATTCTCTCAGAGCAGGCCCAAAGGCTTCCCAGCAGGCAAATGATAAGGATGTGCAGTGAATCTGCCATTCATTTCCGCAGTATCATTGGAGATACTCCTACGGAGAGGGTAGGTTCAGCTGGTGGTTGCCTTTCAAGTGATTTATCCATATTGCCAACATGCTTTTATGAAGATGAAGGCTGTGTATACAAATAATCTATATTTGGCACTTTAGAAGCACCCTATATGGAAAAGAGGGTTTTTTGTTTGTTTCGCATAGACAGTGATCTAATCTCTCTCCCTCTAATCTTTAGACCACTAAATCTCTAGCTTCAGCTTTTAAGCTTCAATTTTGATCTGTTAGGTTCATCAAGGTTAATGTTATTTAAAGATGCACTAAGTCAGTAGGTTGGAAGAATTTTTACATTTCCATGCATTTTGTAATCAGGGAGAATAGCAAGTGCCAACATTATTACAAACAGTTTTTTTCTCTCTGCATACTGGTTGCTGCAATTGTCACTTGACTGTTCAAATAATTTCAGGGACATCTGTCAGATACTGTTTCACTAATACATTTAACTGTCTCTTGTTTTTTTACTTTTGAGTCCTTCTTTTGTTTTTTTTTGGGTTTTTTTTTTGTTTTGTTTGGTTTTTGGGGTTTTTGTTGGGTTTTTTTTTTTGTGGTTATGGAAATGAAAGTATGTGATCCTGCAATAATTATATAAAAAGATTAGCTTTTATTTGATTATTTAGTGCTCTCAAGTGACAGTCATTTTTTTAGTATGCTGGATTGTGTACTCTGATTTCTCTGCATTTCCACTTAGAGGATGTTCCTGCTTGCAGTGATGACTCACCAAATGTACATAGTGGTGTTATTTGCTGAAACAGGAATCCAGGGCATTTCTCTAGCTTTTATAGAATTATTCTTTAGTTAAACCTTATTAATGGCTTTTAAATTACAGTATAGTACTGCATAATTTCAAAAATGTCTCATGCATGCTGTCCCTTATGGATTTATGTAATATAAATAGTTTAGCTTTGGCACACTTAGTTTGCTACTGGTTTACTGGGGTTTTTGTGCCTTTTTTTTTTTTGGTTACATAGGTGGAAATGCCCATCATAATTAATCTAGGAAGATAATTAGGAGCATTGCCTGACATTCTTATTGCACTTTCTTCTACCCCAAAATCTGCTTGCAGAAGTTTTATGCCACTGTTGCGTCTTTTGCACCTGATTCAGCTCTCCCTTTTCAACCATCTCCTCTCCAGCAATGTGCATAACTGTGGCAGCAAACACTGCACGGGTCATTTGGAGATTGTTATCTCCTGCTGCTTGACTGAGAGATTTTTCAGGTAATTTAACTGAATGATCCAAGGGGGATACTGAGGGAGCTCTGGGAAGAAAACACCTCCTGTCAGTGTCTGGCAAACATGCAGGGGACACTCTGCAAGGAAAGTATGTAGACGTGAGTATAAGGTAATGCCCAAAACACAGAGTAAAGGGCTAAGTAGAACTGATGTGATGCACATGCAACTAACGAGAAGAGATCAATGATGATGGCTTAAACAATCTGCAGGCAGCCTGAGAGTGGAAAAGGATCGGACTGGCTGCAGGGAGCTTCGGGCAGGCTTTGGGTTGCTGTACTGAACCCTTGCATGTTGTAGCCAGCTCTCCAGCCAGGTCTTCCCAACAGCAGAGGCAACAAAGTCTGAGTGCTTCCTAGGACAGTGCTATAAGGCCCTAAATAGTAAGAGTTCTGCACTGTTTTAAAATACAATTCTAAATTTATGATAATGAGACTTGTCCTTTGTCTCCCATATCCGGGAACTTCTGCAAAATTATTTTTGCTGGGTGCACTTCTTCAGTGTTCATGATACGTTGTCCAGCTTAGGGGTGCATCAAAAGCAAAGAATCTGATCCAAGATAAATGCTTCATATTGAACAGCATCCAACATACATCAAAGATCTAGATTAACATTAAGTCAATACATTTTAGTTTAGTGTACCATGCAAATCCATCACTTCACCTCTTTTGCTCCTCAAGAAAAAAGTATTATTTGAGGGACCTTTATTCTTTAAGGCACTTCTGAGTCTTGGATTTTTCCTAACAAGAAAATCAACAGAGAAGTGTTAAAAGAGTTCACAGAATTATCAATAAACCCTTTTCAGACAATTTAAGCACAAGAATATAGCCTCAGAAAATATGATCTGTCAGACTACAAGTAATTGAAAATCATAATAAAAAGACTTTTATACAAATTAATGTAGGAATTATTACCAATCATAATCATTAACTTCCAGTATAGAATCCGAGTTTTTCCTAAGTGTTTTTGGTGTATGTTTCATCGTGCAAGTGCAACTTGAAGTCACTGGAGCCTTTCGTATCTGTGAGTGACCCTGGCAGAATGAGTTCCTTGAGTTGATTGTGGAACACAGTTCCAGACACATCCATGGCCATGACTTTTCCTCCTTCAGCTGAGGGAGCCACATAGCAGGTAAACTGTTCTGCTTAGGATAAAAAGGGATGAGACACTGACAATACCAATAACATGATAAGAAAGATTACTTACAGTACTTACTGTTTTCTGACCCTTGTTTATTTTCTATACCCCTCCCAAAATCATACATCTTTGGAAATATTAAAAAAATCCAGGCTTTTGATGGAAAGTTGTGAGGGTAACAGTTTGATACTTAATTGAAGAGCTGTCTCCAAAATCCCATCTCAGTATTTTTATTGTATCTGTATTTATATTATGAAAGCTTTCTGTGTATTTGCACTGGAAAAGGGTATGAACTTAGTGAATTTAAAAGACATATAGAACAGGAGTATTATTTTTTTAGACACATTAAAAAAGTATGAAAGTTTGCTGCTATTTTGACATGAATGGAAACAAATTGTCCTGGATGCTTTATGCTTTTTGTTTTGGTTTGGATTTTCTTGCTGCCATTTATTTCAGATCTCAACAAAATGGAAAAATAGTTCCTTCCAGAAAACTCTAATCATCTTCCAGAAAAATTCATACTAGGAAATTCTGATGGTGAATCTACTTGCTTATTTCAAAGACCTGAAATATATACTAAAAAGCAAAATAATCATGCAATTAAATAATTGTTCTTCAATTCCTTTGACATGAACCTTGCACCATGCTGAAAGCATCCTTATATTTCAGCATCCTTGGAAAGGACTGCTCTATGAAGGATATATGTACTGAGATGTTTTAAAGATCTGTAGGAAATATGAGGTGGAATTTCAGAAGTCAAATGTATTTGATTCCAGTCAATCTCAAGAAAGAAGACTTGAGAGAAAGTCTATGTTCTTCTTAAAAGTGTCAGAATTGCAATAGTTTTCATTTCCACAGCTCAGCAGGTAGCACCTGATCTCTGATAAACCTCTAGTTATCATTTACCATGCTGGTAAACCCAAATTGCTTGAATTTAATTCTATATATATTTGGTATCTTTACCTGCTTGAGTCGAAAGTCTATAAGGGGATATTTATAATCTGTAAACAACACATAATTATCAACTAAAATTCGTACCTCGATAATCACCAAGAGGTTATCAAACTGTTGTGATATTTTTTAGAAATATAAATAAAGCAGAGAAAATGAACACAAACAAAAGCAACTATGTTGTGCTTTATCAAGAGTATTTGGGAACCAAACATAATCATGTTTGTTGTCAAGACTAAAACTGATGAGGAAACCAAAAATAAGAAGAATAAAAGGCGCAGTGAGACATCATGTCAGTGCTCTGTTTAGTCTGACATCTTGACCTAAACAGGAGAAGAGCTGCAGGGAATGCCTACATAAACAATTTAAAGGGATTTATTATTCATGGGAAAAATTTTATGGAAGCATTTCTGTATGCAACATTGCTGAGCAGAAGGTAGGATTTAGAGGAATGGCTAGAGACGTTCAGATGAAAATACAAAGATAGAGTGGGAGAGAGGGAGCTACACACAGGGATCTCCAGGTTTTCTGTCCCCCTTGCCTAACTCAGAACTCCCTCATGAGGGAGATGATGAGGGATTCCTCAGTGAGTGTCACTGGATGAAATGGAGGGAGAGGTTGACTGCAGGAGGAAAAATGACGCTGAGGAGCATTGTACTCCACAAGAAGACAAGAGAGAAGGAGAGAACTACAAGAAGGAGCAAAGGAAAACTATCCCCATCCATTGGAAGGGCTGGTGGAAGGAGTCAGGAGGGACTCCCAAGGGGTGATGAGACAGAATGGGAGACACGTCTGTAAGCAGCTCTGCAGGCGGCTGCAGCCAAGATGGGAGATTTGTATAATTTTTGGTTATTTGACTGGGTATATCTTAAAAATGATGTCTGGCAGACTAGAATTATGAAACAGAAAGGTGAGTCATTTCCTGGCCACAAGGACACAAGCAGTGAATACACCACTTTTCACAATTACAGCTGATGGCAGCCACAGAGCCCACTCATATAAGTGCCTCATTTTCCCAGCCCAGACTGCTCGACTGGAAATACACACAGGTTACGCTGAGGGAGTTGGCAGCCCTGCTCCCCTGTCAGATGAATGGGATTTTTTTTATGGTGAAAGGAAGAGTCATCTTTCCAGTACAGAAGAATATTCCACAGTATCAGGACACCCAGGGAAAAAGGGTCCTTCCTTCCCCTTTGAGGACGTTTGATCTCCTCCCTTCTCCAGCCTTCTATGGGAATTGCCTCAATACCTTGGGAGCTGGGAAGGACTGTACACTTTAGAAAGAGCTGATGCTAGAGAGTTGTGCTGACCCAGACCTCAAAGGAAATGCTACAATCTGGGAAAAAAAGCTAAGGGGGGGAATAAAAGCAGTTCAGTTTGACTTTGAAGGTTAATATGATTAATGACATCATTTGGCTGACTGTGTGTCAGGATGTTTCCTTGTTCTTATTCTTGCTGCATGAAGAGCAAAAAGCAGAAGAGGGATAGAAAAGTTGGGAAAGGGGTATATTGCAAAGTGAAAACAATTTCCCTAGGGTGATTCAAGCCTCCAATTAGCTTAAACATCCAGACATCCTCCACTACTCTTCTCTTCAGCTTTAGTAACACAGAAATAACCCCCAACAAATGCTCTGGACATAATAGTACCTGGGCTGCAAAACATCACTACAGTATTTTGTATGCTGAAATACTGGGAAGTACACACATTACTGTTTTTAACCCAGAAAACAGTAAGGGGCATATATAAATGCGGCATTGCAGTTCATACAGTCCTTGTGTTTGTTGCAATGCATTCTGCTTCAGGGCATGGACAGGGCAGGTGCATTTTAACCCCAGCATTTCTGAGGTATCGTCCTATGAAGTCTTAATTGCCTGCATCGTTGAAAGGGGTTTTTGCAGCTGCATTTTAAACTATTTCTCTCCTGTTCTCTTGTCACCTCTGAGCAGTGGAAGGTATTTCTCTATCAGTATTGGTTTCATCAAAACTGAGCTGCTAGTCTTGCTTTTGTGCAGATGAGAGTACGTGACTGGTAGCTGTAAACACTTTTTTGACATCCTTAATAACTCTCTTTGTACTTCATTGCCTTTTTGACCTGACAGGTGGCATCTCTACCAATATGATTGGCAGTGTGAATGCAGGATTTGTGTGAGCTAATCATAAAGGGTATTTTCCTTCACTTATGATGTTAAGTGTTTTGTGCTTTCTGTAAACAAATTTTTAGCTGTTACTTTTTTGGCGTTGGTTTTTGCTTTGTTTCGTTTTTAATTTTCTTACTCTGTTGAGAAGAAGGTGACATCCATTACATTCATGCTTCCTTTTCAATTACATATTTGAGAAACAGAACAAAATAATGGTGGCTGATCTATGTGATCATGAAGGACACTGCACCGAAGGGCTTACAATATAAATCTAAGCTGCCAGAGAGTGACAACAGCAGTCTTTTCATCTGCAGGAATCAGCTTGCCATCCAGTCTCAAGTGCCTTATGTCACTGTAAAAATGTTAAAGGACATTTTAGAAACATTTTAAGGATACTGAAAAGAAAATTCTGTTTCAGAAGAAGTTAATATATAAGAGCATTCTATTTATGGTTTTTCTTCTTTTTTTTATTGATATAAAGTAAAAAGAAATTACTGAATTAGAGGCATATTTATTTTTTCCACATAATGTTGGGGTTTTTTCTCCTGATATTCTCTAGCTAGCTGAGTGTGCTGTAGCAATGAGAAATGCTTTACAGGTATCCAGGCTGGCTGTTTGCATCAGCTCATGAATCTTTCTATGAGGCTTTCATAATGAGGCAAAAAGTATATTTTGCAGTGATTAGGACTGTCCCTCTGGTTTAATAGGAAGAGATGTGGTGTACGTTTGGTGCAGTCCTTGCCATTTTCTGGAGGACTAGTGAGATTACTGATCTGGTCAAGACACTTCAATAATAGTGGGATTAAGAAAGGATTAACCCTGCACAAGGGTTCACAGTACTTGTTTGGGCTTGTTTGTATGTTTGTTTGCTTGCTTGTGGTTTTTTTTGGTTTGGTTGGGCTTTTTTGTTTGGTTGGTTTTTGATTTGGGTTGTGGTTTTTTTTTTTGTTTTCTTCATTTTATGCTCCAGATATAAAAGCATGAAGAAATTATTTCTTCTGTTTTAAGGTAGCAGTAATGAAGTGGCAAAATAGAAGATTTTCATTAGCATATACTCTGTCTCTGAAAAATCCTAATTGCACTGGGACATCCTGGGTTAGATTATCTCCCCCTGGCTTCCCTCGGGCCCTCCCTGTGTCTAATTATTTCTCATGAAGAATCTATATTGTAACAGACAGGTCTCTTCATATATACCCACAAGAAGAAACAAAACAAAACACCTGGCAGCTTGCTGGCAATGTGACTGTGTGCAATGTAGCACGTACATAGTTTGTGGTATTTCCCTTGGCAGTATTTCCCTTGGTCATACTGCCCTGCCTTGGGAGCCCACCTGGGAGATGACTGCTAAGTCTCTGGCCCTGCTCAGACAGCCAGGTAATCCTCTCAGAAGAACAGAAAGTGGCTGCAATAAGCAATAGAGCTTGGGTAGCTGGTTTGTCTCCCCAGCAGAAACCTCTCTAGGAAGATTAAAACAAAGCCTCTCTCAAGGAGGCCTTGTGTTTTGAAGCAGTGTATCAGAAAGGATAACCATCTTCTTGTTCTTTGATTTCGAAGCCCGGCCAAATTATGCATATGACAGAGCAAGCAATTTTTGCTGTGTTACTGGATGTGCTCTGGATACTCTTCAGTTTTGCAGAGGAATGCATATAAATGCTCTCACCCACCGAGAAGCCCCTGTATTGATAACACAGCAAAGCTGTGTCTTTTACAGGCAGTTGGGTTTGTGAAATCCCTCCCAGTTTGCCTGAACTATAAAAAATAAGAAAAAAAAAAAAAGAAAACTCTTCACAAAATTAGGCAAACCCATATAAAATCTCCTTTTCTAGATCATAACACATCCTGGAGTTTTCTCTCACCTAGACTTCTGAAAGAATATAATTTTTTTTCATCTGTAATGCTTTTTTGGACACAGTTTCCAGATGTTAGACCTGCTCATTGTTGGCAATTCCTGCTTTTCAGGGAGAGCAGAAAAGTTAATCTCACACTCGCCTGTTTTCCCAGCTCAGATGCCCATTTGCATGGGGACTAATACCTGGTGATGAGCTGTGGCCACAAGAATTCCAAGTTGGGCCTTGCTGTACCACATCTCTCAAGAGGTATGAATTTCTGGCACTAGGCTGGCTGATAGCTGGGATCAGCTCAAATCCCTGCTTTCTACATTAGTGCCGCAGCTCAGATGAGCTGTGCTGTTCTGATTTTCCAAGCTCTGGTTCAGATTTCACACTTGTTCAGGAGTGCATGGACTGAACATCTTTCAGATGAAAGTGATGTAAGATGTCCTCCAGAAAATCACAGTCAGAAGGTGGTGCAGCTGATAATGGGCATCATCATGGAGCTGATGAGGTGAGGCAAGAGCTACCCTAAAGTAGCAGTCCCCTGTCCCTGTACTGAGTCTGACTTGGACGGAGTTAACTTTCGTCACAGCAGATCCTATGGTGCTTTTTGGATTTGTGCCTGAACTGCTGTTGATCACACATCAATTTTTGTTGAATGGCTGCTGGACACCAGGTCAGTGATGTCTATTTTCACTCTGTCCTTCCAGAAGGTCATCTAGAGGTGAGTGAGAGGGTGGCAGGGGTCACAGCCAGGACAGCTGACCTGAACTGGTCCATATGATATTCTGTACCATATAACTTCATGCTCAGCAATAAAATCTGGGGTAGTGGAAGAAGAAAGGGAGTTTTCAGCTTCCAGGATGACTATTGCTTGGAGACTGGCAGGGCACTGTCTGGGAGAGGTGGTGAGTCATTGCTTTTGCATTACTTTTTTTTCCCCCTTTATCTGTTTAGCTTGTCCTGACCCAAATGTTTAATTGCTTTTGCTTTCCCTATTCTCTCCAATGTCCCTCTGGGAGTGGGAAAAGCAGCTGTGTGGGTGCTTGGCTGCTGGCTGGGGTCAAACCCCCATCCCCTGCCCCCACATGCCTGTAGAGTGGGGAGGGGATCCTCTGCACCCGTGGTTACTACTAATGTGCTCCTTTGTGTGGAGCATCTTGAGACAAAATCTCTTGTCTCTGCCACAATTTGGCTCCCTGAATCTGAAGATTAATCTCAGAATGCGGTGAATAAATTGAGAAGTCACTGGGATACCAAAAATAGCACTTGTAGGGCACTCCAAGGTCTCTGTGTTCCTTGCAGTTTTTGCATCCTCAATACAGTGATCTTTTCAAACTAATATGTTTGACAAGTAAAAATTCAATATGACAGCCTCCTTTTTATTTTCTTGTAGTCTTCCACAGGAAGTATTTGATAAATATAAATGATCACCCAAACTTTGAGGAAAAGGATAATGACCAGTATTTTTTCCTGATGGAACTTTCTTCAAGTGAGACCCATCTTGACAGACAGAGGGCTGACTCCCGTTGAAGTTCCAGAGGCTATGAAATAATTCCCACAGGGCTTGCAGCACATACCCTACGACAGTCAGGCAGAAGTATGAATTGTCTGTGATGATCTTAAAGCAGTCTGTATTTAATAGCAGAAACTATTTGTATATGCCATTGAAATATGAAGCCAAATAGTCAGAAAACATCTCTCAAAAATATATGAAAGGAGACAAAACAGACAGCTCTCACTGAAGTTGCTTAATGCACCATTTGAGGAGATTTAAGTAATAGTGTGATGAACACGCCAAAAGAAAATATGTGTAAAATAAGGTACACAAACCATGAAAAATTGCATCTGATTTTTTTTTGTCTTCAAATGAAGCATAAATACAACTTGAAATAAAATAAAGAAAAAGAAAGAAAAGAAAGGCCCAAAGCATCTATATACACTAAGAATACTGTAGAAAAATACCTGTTGTTACATTCATGAAAGCCCAGGACTGTGCTCAGTCTCTCACAGTAATTTCATGCAAGGGAGGCTTTTCTTGTCTGAAAAACAAGCCAGGATAAAACCACCCACCACTGTAAATTGCTCAGACAGTTTTAGTTTTTTATTTCTGATCTGTCATGTTAGATACTGTTGTTTATGTTTCATCTGATACAGTCACCCTGGAGGCCCAGCTGATGCTCAGTAATGCAACATTCCGTTTGTAGCCTGAGGGTCGGCACAGATTTCACTTCTTTTCCAGCTCTCACCCTTCATATCACAGTGACAGCTTTGACTGCGCACTAGGAGGGTAAATTTGTCCCTCTTCCACCTTATGGTAAATCAAGCAAGACTCAAATCCTAGGCAATATCATGGACCTGATGGTTGGGAGGGAAGTAACAAGAGGGAGATGAGGATCGAGAGTAAAAATTCAGTTCTATTTTTTGTCCTATTCATCATGGATGTGGAGCACAAATTATTGCTTTTGGCTTTGCAGCAGCCTTTTATATTTTGTTGTGCCTTCTGTTGGGTTTTGGTGGTTTTTTTTCTGTATGAGAAAAAATATCCCCAGTTCTTCCTGTCTTTGCAGATGATTTTTAAATTCTGACTGCTCTTATGACTCTGCTATGCCAAAGGAGAGCAAACCTCCCAGTCATCCCTCTGCCCCTGTTATGTACCTGCACTTTACCTGAGGAACAGCAATGGAGAGCTGCTCAGCAGTACTTAGGTGCATGAAAATACTGCAGGAAGGCCACCCCGGGAATGTGGCTGCTGCTGCCATAGGAATACTATCTGCTAAGTGACTTGACTAATTTGATAATATTAATTAAAAATTTTTTGGTGCTGTTTTCAGCTGAAACATGTAAGACAAAATAATCAGTGTATAGTGTGAGAATATACCTCAATAAGTGCATTTCCTACGCCTGAACTAAAATGTCAGAGACAGAAGCCGAATCTCCATATTTTTCCTTGTTCTTTCAGGAGCAGAAAGAATTGCTAATACAGAGCTATTAACACTAATATTATATAAAGATATTAAGAGAGTTGATGATGCATGCCAAAATAATGCAGTGAATGATTAGAATAATAATGTCAGTACATGCCTTTGTGTTTAACTGTCCTCCTTTCCTTCCTTTGCCTGTTTATTCACCCTGTGAGTGATGAAAAGAGCTCTGAGGGAAGGAGCTGCTTCTCTGCTGTTGTTCACAGAGCATCTAGTGCAATCAAACAGTTATTGATCCCTGTTTGATACCCTAAGTATCACTGCAGATAAAGTAAAAAACCATCTGTATCTCTGTTGAATGGATTTCCATTTCCTTCCTTATGACAAAAAGACATGCTCTGTATGATATTGTCAAAATGTCAGTGCTGAAAGAGAGATAATGAGTAAAATAGAGCTGGATGAAGACACAGGAAAGATGGCAAATGACAATTTTGAAAGTTTGGATATTAATGAAAGAACAAAAATTTCAATGTGATAACATCTTAGTTTTTATTAATTTTTCAGTGCAGATCCTATTTCTGTCATAACAAGAATATACTATTTTAGTATATCATGTTATGTATAATATGTACTGTGTACATACTACATACATATAAATACATACTATTTACTATGTAAATACTACCAAGTATTCTTAGATATGATCCCATTTTCGGGTTATGAAAAAATTTCATTGTGCAAAAATTCTTAGAGAAAAAGGTGTGCAATTAGTAAAGATTACTTTTATATATTTAGAACTATTAGGGCAGGAGCAGCTCCTATCCTAGTGAACTGTTATTTATAGCTGGCATGTACATATATGTATTATATTTATACAAATATATTATCTTTTAAGTGTCTAGAAATACAATGTTTTCCTAAGTCCATCTGTATAGTGTTTACCTAAATTTATCTATCTTTATGAATATTTGTATGCTTATAGTGGTAATGGGCTGATATTTTTTGGGAAATTCCAGAGAAAATTTACTAAGAGTTTGAGATAAGAATTTCCCGTAAGAAAGAACTATTGTATTATACTTTCTCTTTTGCTATAATAAATGACTTTAACAAGGCAGCAGAATACCATGTGAAATGCCAAGACCTGGAACATGGCAGGTGTTCTGAAACGCTGCTCCTGTCCTCTGGTGTTTCAGAAAACTGTGGTCCAGAGTCCAAACATGAAACTAAGCTCATTACCTGGCCACTGTTCCTCCTGTGAGCTCTGCATGTCCAACTCACTGTCAGTGTTCAGCCTAAATAATTGTATATATTTGTTCTTGTGCTCACATTGTTCATGTCCCTCCCTATGTTTGTTTCTGTCTTAATTAATCTTTCCTTGGCAATGGGAACTAGAACTTAGATTGCATCTCTCTAAGAGCTCAATGGCACTATTCATCATTCCCTGTCTGCGCTGGAAGGGTTTCCCACCATACCCTGCGTTTTAATTTATCCCATTCATTGTCACATGCCACTAGTGCTTGTTCACATCTCTGGTCAACAGACACTCACGGTTTCTTTCCCCTTACCATTGCTCTTAATTCGCAAGTTCTCTCATCATAACATTTAATCCTGATGTTCAAATTCTATTTTTATATTGCTATTTAATTATTGAGCCATTCTCAGTCTGAGTATTCTAGTTCACTTCTCCTCAAATGATATTCCAATCTGTATTAACAACAACACTTTTCCCAATTTTATGATATCCACTCATTTCAGCAGCATTTTCTGGTAATTCCATTAAGGAAGCAGCTGACTGTTCCAAGACACATCTTATTTACAACCTTTTCCCATGAACTGGCAGTCTGTATTCTAGAAATTATTTCACAGTTCTGGAAGGAGGTTTAGGTAAACTAAATGAATGTGCTGTGAGTCATAGGATCTATTAGCATTATTTAAGCATTTTTGAGTGGTAGGTACTTGGCTATCTTCTAATACCTAATGTGTGCCAGTGTGCTTTTGGCACTTTCTCTTTGATAAGGGAATATGTTTCCTTTTTAGTTTGTTTGATGGGTGGGGCTTTTTGCTGTTGCTTTATTTATTTATTTATTTTAATAGATTTTAAATAAAAGGTTTTTTTCACCACTCTACCAAAGCTGGTCTTATACAATGTATGAGGATGTGCAACATTGCTGTATTACAAGAATCCTCTCAATTTACTGCTCCTGACGTTGAGTGTGTGTCTCTCCCCTCATGCAGGTGTGTAGGCTTCAGCTCCCACCAAGGTGATGAATGAACCAAGGTGGTGTTTACTCTACTTAAAATAACAAAGCTACTTTCCATTTGTGCATCATTTGGAGTAGTAGCTCACTTTCTTCTAAATTTCTGCTTGTCTAAAATGGTTTCCTTAATTTTCTTAGCAAAAACTAATTAAAATGGATTTTTTGGCAATTATTCACTTTTTCCTTACACTTCCTGGCTTTTCAGATAGAGCTTTCATTGTTGACTAGTCATCTTAGAACCAGAACTTCCTCATTAAATACTACACAGGCTGAAAGGACTTTATAGTTCTTATGTAACAGCATGAAAACAGGGGGAGGACCCTCGTAATGAGAAATAGGGGTCTCCATGGAAATGATGTCATGGAAATGGCATGAAAAATGATTCACTGGAGTCAGGAAGCTGCTAATATTCCTCAGCTGTTTCTCATGACAAATGACAAGTGCTACGAGTGTTCTAAGGGCTGAGCTGCAATATTAGATCATCCGTGGGAATACCCTCTTTTCACAAAACAAACAAAACAAAAAATCAGCCTCTCACCAAGACAGTCTAGAGTCAGATGAATCACCTCCACAGCTGACTTCACAGCATAAACCAGAAGATGACATAAACTATTATGCAGAGAATACGAGTAAACTAAAAACTAGATCATAATAAATAGTTACACTTGACAACACTAGTAATATGAGGTCACATTATTTTTCCCAAGAAAAGATGCCATTAAAAAACTTCTAAGAAGTAAAAACCACCCAAAACCAAAACCAACCAACCAACCAAAAAAAAAAATTTAGATTTTTTTTTTACTTTAAATGAACTACTGTTATAAAATGTCAATTCTTTGTGAACCATAATCAGATTTAAGAATATTACTGTTGTCTAAATTCTGTTGCAGATACCTAAGCATTAGTCTAAGACATTCAGCCTTTGTCTTATGAGTGTCTGGCATCAATGGACTCTTCTGACAAATAAGAAGGGTACTGGAGAGGGGCTGAATCTGGCAAGGCATCATATACATCTAAAGAATACTGCACTAGAGGTCTGCTTCTTAAAGGATTCAAGATGCTGTATATGAATTGAGTCTTTTGGGACACTTGAGATTTAAAAATTTAGTTCCTTATGTAATTTAACAAACACACACAAAAAAGTAAGAATGAAAAAGAATACATATGGCAGAATTGGGAAGTTACATCTATGTCCAAATACGGGCATCCTCTGAGAGAACATATCACTATTTTGCATATTATATTGATTTTCAGAGGAACTTCAACCTCTTCATGAGCAGATAATTCAATTTCTTGATAGACATTTTTAATGAACATTTTGTTCTGTGGGTATATGAATGAAACATATTTCAAGTAGTGATCAGAAAAATGCTCCTTATGACAGCACTGCAAATTAATCTTCACCTACATGTCTGTAGTTAAATTCTGGGAAAGGCTGTAGTATGACAGCTCTGTGTGACTTGAAAATATCTGTCTGATATCTATATTTGTAAAATTATGCTCAAATCAGCTTCCGCTTCTGCTGAGAGTGCAGAGGCAAAGGTTTAACTCTCATTAGGTGGGACATTTCCCACCAGGTTCACAAGAAGGTGATCAAAGCGCCCTTGTGGAATTCCTGTTTCTGGCTTGAACATCCTTGATTAAAGCTAGGCAAACACACTTAGTCCACAAATTTTCACTGTTCACTCATTTCTACTATGTCCCCACTAGTAATTATTGAGTTTTTCTTCCTGCTTATCTCATGCCAATGATGTACTCCAGGGAGTACCATACCCTGGATTTATATGTCACACTCTGGCATTTGTGGTCTAGCATCTGTTTGTGCCTTACTAAACAAACACCCATTTAACTGCTTCCTTGGACAGCTGGAACTGTTACCAGAGCAATAGCTAGACTCACCAGTTGCAGCGAATTTTACCCCCTGTGAGAGCTGGAAGGCTCGCTGGGAACAAAAAAAAAAAAAGCAAAACCCCAGCCTATTTTGCAGGGTAAGGCATGATGCCAGATCTAGGAGATCCCCTTTTCTCCTGGGCTACATGATATCAATTTTTACCAGCTTTGTAGAAGACAGCTGTTAGGGAGGAAGGATAAGATCAAATCAACTATGCATTTTTTCTTAACTCTTCCATCTCTGGCTCTTCTTCTTCCCCAGTCCTTGAGATGCAGACAATAGGCAGAGTTAAAGCTGGAAGAGCAGATCCTCCAGAGCCACACCCTGTGTTCTCCTGGAGAAGGAAACAATTTTGAGTTTCCTGTGCAGAAAAACCCACTCACCCAAAATGGCCAAGATCCTTGTAATGCTGACATGGGTACAATTTTCATTTTGACATGTTTATAGATTTAAATGGTTTCCATGAATTATGAAAAAAAAAGCTTTTTGCTCTACCTAAATTAGCACCTTCACTTCTCCTGAAAAACTAAAAGGAAAACGACTCTCTGACACATCTTGTTTGAAGACTAGACATATCCCTGGAGATCTGGGGAGCTGATGACACACACTAGCATTAGGCAGGATTTACTGGCAGCTGCTCCTGTGACAGTCATCTCCTTCAGGACTTGCTGTCCCTTCTAAAGCTGCTTTCTCTTCTCTGCAAAGATTCCTGGTGCAGAAGTATTGCCTACATTACAAGAAATATTTGTGACATATAAGGCAGATGGATGTACCAATTTCTACACAAGGACATAATTAAAAGTGCTCTTTCCTGTCCCAGATGAGACGAGTTCTAGCACTTGTTATCTAAAATCAGAGTTTTATACTAACCATTTATTATTTAAATAATATACATATTTCCTGTGGATATGTTATATAGTATTTCTAAAATAACCTTGCAAAATACATAGCAGCACTGAAATATTGATAAGTCATTGTCTTAGAAGGTACCTGTTTTACAAGTGGGAACACTTCGTAGCTCTGACTGTGAGCATTTATTCTTTAAATTATAAAAAGAGTCAAATATATTCTCCCTTCCATCTTAGACTGGATGAAAGCATGACATTTTGTAGAAGAAAAAATTAGGAAGCAATTTATCTGTGTTATTTGTGCAGTAGATGTTAATAACATTCTGGGTTTAAAAAGAGGAAACCAAGAAATCAATTTGTATATTTTTTAAAGGCTAATCCTTTATTGTTATGATTTGGGGTTGTTAGTATATTTAATATGCTGTAACTGTGAGACTAAACCGATTTATCCTCATCAAGTTAATCTGGGATCAGCATAATTTTTGAGTAAAAATTTAATAGTCAGAAAGAAAGTTGCTTTGGCACTGGTTTGAGATCAAGATACATTGTTTTTTGTAGGCAAAACGAGACAAAAAGGACTTGTAAGAAATTCCTTGTCTATAAAAGGCAAATGCTGCACCAACACTCTAGTCCCAAATTTCTTTGAAAATGACTCATTTAGCCAAGAAGGAACTCCTCCCTGCCATACCTCCAGCTAAATAAAAATACTTAGTTCAGAACTGATTTAATGAACAGAGTCGTATACCCTGTGATGTACAGGAAATCAGATTAATGTACCAGAATGGGTTTTTATGCCTTCAAATCTCCAAATTGAGTTCAAGAGTGGAGCTAGGATCAATAGCCCAAGATTGTTCTACTGCAAAGCAATTCTGGTCAGGCTGTCTCCTCGAAACTCCCCCTCCAATAACCACAGAGGCTTCTTTTCCAGCTGAAAATCTGAGGACTGTAAGGCAAAATTAC
Source organism: Donacobius atricapilla (assembly GCA_013397315.1). Classification (NCBI taxonomy): domain Eukaryota; kingdom Metazoa; phylum Chordata; class Aves; order Passeriformes; family Mimidae; genus Donacobius; species Donacobius atricapilla. The sequence goes on from WBMY01011188.1 coordinate 54,912, forward strand.
AGCATCAGGGGAGTAATTCTTGCTAGTTGCTGTGTCACTTTGGCCAGAGGAGGCATGCTGGAAGCAGCGGACTTCTCGGGGAGGGGGACACAACAGCTGACCTGAAACAGAACTGCCGGACAAGACAAAGGTGAGCAGGAGAGGTGGGAGCCCCCATTGCTGCCAGGAGGGAGTTCTCCTGGAGGTCCACATGACTGATCTCTGCAGGGCTTTTCCTGCAGTAGAAGGAAAACTCTACTCGTAGAAGATCCTCTTTTCATCCTATCAATATACCTGCAATAAATTTCTCTGAACAGCCTGCAGCAGAACTGCCTCTATATCCCGTACAATAACTGCCATGAAACGTTTCTGCTGCCATGGAGAAATAAGGCATGGGACTGGGGGATCAGTAATTCCTGTAATACTTTAATCTAATATCTACATTTTCAGAGCTGTCCAGGCCTGTAACTGTGCAGATTCACTTGCCTGAACTTTTAGAGAAAAAGAGTGGCAAAATTGCTTCACAATTCCATCTGAGCTACATGGATTTTCAGGTTGTATTTTCTTGTGCATTTCTTAAAACAATTAAATACCTTTGAGAAGGCTAACAATGAATAAATTGTATAACAACCATGAAGGTCTCCTGATATCCTAACAATCTACTATCAATATTTCCATATGATCAATTGACAATATCACTCTTTTATATATAAGATAAATGGCAGGATATGACCCTTTCCAGACAGCAAGTTTTCAACTGCAGGGCTAGATGACCCCTGTGTGGAGGTTTTCTCGGGTAACATTAAGTAAAGACAAAGGTGTGCTCTATTCTTGATGCTGCTCATCTGCATTGTGAAAGGATCTCGGTTTCAGGGTTTGACCTCTGCAGGTCTCATCATCAAGTACAACCAGCCATGTCCCTAACAAAATGCTTATCTTACCACATTCTCACTCCCTTCTCCTTGTGTGTTAGGATGTCAGATGGGGCACCAGAGTCCTAGGGCAAGGCTTTATCTGGGAATCAATAAACTGAATTGAGACACAGGTGACAATGATGCACACATAGGCACTGCATCCCTTTTCATCTCAGGTCCATACATACCTCTTGGAAAAAACCAGTTGGGGTAAATTTCTTAGATCACTGTTGTGCTTATGCTTTTGGTGGGGAGAGATTTGGCCTAATAGCTGCTTCTGTCCACTTCTACAAACCTTTGCCTCACAGTGATACTCTCTGGACTGCTGCAGAAACTTAATTCCAGAAGACTAAATATATGCCATTTGATTCTGCACATCCAGTTTCTGAAAAATACTACATATTAATTTTTAAGCCTGACTGAATATTCTGATTTTAAAAATGGGGTTAGATTTAAATTAGTATTCTGCACAATAAACTGTTTTAAAAGGCTTTGACTTATGAATATTTATAACGCTATTAATTTGTGGTTCTACTAGTATTTTTCTTTAATGGTTAATTATCACAACTAATGTGTTTGAATTATTCTAGGAATCTTTCCATTATTTTTTCTGTAAATATTCATTCTTTCACTTACACCTTCTAATTTAATGCTCAGACTGAAGTGAAACATGATTAGAGTCTTTTAAAGGAAAAAGAAAGCAAACCCTAAAGTCAACATTCTCTCTCCCCAAGCACTAGCTTGTTATTTTGGGTTTTTAGTTGTGTTGTTTTTATTTTTTTATCAGCTTAACACTAACCGATACTCAGGTTTTTCACCCTGTAAATAGATTTTGCTATGGGTCATGCATTCAGAGATCTGCTGGCAGATAACAAAAAGAACCAGACAGCGTGCTAGAAAATTCCATAAGGCATTAAAAAAGAAGCCGTGTTCTCCACAAGCTGCTTCCTAGCAGGTCTTCCAGCTACAAGCAATTATGGACACCCACCAGTGCTACCACTAGGGATTTGCCCTTAGTCTATTCCGTTGAAGACGGAGTATGAATTGAAATAAAATAAATACTAATCATAAAAACAAACAAGCAAACAAACAAACAATAACACCTCTCTCATTTGAATGCTATCATTCCTAAATACAAATACTTCCAAACTTCTCTTTTTGATCAGATTAAATCCCATTAAAACTGATGTTACAACCACCATTTTTAAAGTATGTGTGAGGAATCACTGTGTTATCTTTCTAGCAGTCAAATTTCCATCTTCCTTCCCTGGACTGTGTTTGAGATCTCAAGGTTTTAGATAGCCACTTTAGGTCAAATGAGAGCATGATACTCAACAAATGATAGGAGGATAATATAACTGTACTCTAGTTGTATTTGAAATGGAAGAATGTCACAGGAACCAGTTCCAAATTATGGTACAGGGAAAATGAACAGAAATGAACATTTGAGTAAAACGGCAGGAAAAAAATCCTTCTGTCAAAACCAGAGTCCCTTGGGGTGTTTCACATTCACAAAATTCAGACCAGACTTTACATGCCAAGGATACAAAAATGTATCTTATGGTAGAAGCATCCACAGCATCATTATATAGAGGCATGTACTGCCATCAGTTTATACACCAAAACACTTCAGGGAAAAAGGAAAAAGAGATTTTATCTGCAGCCCTTGTAATTGGCTTGCTTGCATTAGTCTGGACAGTGTCTTACCTGTGTTTCTCACTCTTCAGCACTTCAGCACCGGTTCTGGGCTGACATCTCAGTACAGGCTGTCACTTTTCTTGCTTGCTGGGGAAAGACCAGAAAGTTACGTTAGGTGAGAAGCACTAAGCATGTGGGCCTGATATTTCTGGTCTGAGAGATTTTAGCCTGCTAGCAGCTGCTAACCTTTTCCCAAGGGGAAAATATCTCGAGAAAACTTCTTCTCAAAACAATATTGATAAACAACAGATTCATTTTTCAAAACAATTTTTCTCTACATGATGTTTTGCCTTTCTAGTTCTGTTTCTCTAGTTTAACCAATGGGATTAGAGAGGTGTCGTTTCTAGTCACCAATCAAGTCTGTATCAGGACACCTTATAAAAGGTAGTAAGAATTTAGAGAATAAAGCTTTTTTTTGCCTTCTGAAAAAGTATTTAGAGTCATTCATTTCTTTGTGTCCTACAACGACACTAAGCAAACAAGGTTTGCCACAACTATTTGCCTTATTGGCACCTACCTAAGTCTGGATAAAAATAATCCTGTGATGTCATATATGTTACTGTGATACATCTGGAAAAGAAAGAAGGAAATGTAAGAAGTGATTTGGGAAACAGAGACAGACTGCTGTTTATAGGAAGGAATAAAGCATTTTGGAGAAGAATGTAAGGGGTTTAAATTGTGGTAAGGGAGATTCTAATTAGACATTTAGGAAAGCATTCCAGTTGCAGAAACAGAGATAAGCAGTAGAACAGACTGTCTGAGGATGTCATTAAAATATAATTGATCTTACTTTTAAGCAGAAGTCTGAGTTAGCTGTCTTGTTAGGTGTGGTTACAATACAAGACTTGGGTATGCATCACCAGCCATGCCTGGGCTCTGGTGCTGTCGAAATGTCATGTAGTTGAAGGCAGAGAAGTGGGGGTCTCCATCAATATGCCTGCTTGAGACAGGCACAGATGGGCATAGTTGCCCTCTGACATTAAAAATACCAGTCATGGTTCTTCCTTCTCACTATTGCTTTGTGTAAACCTTTAGCACTAAAAGGCAGAACCAAGATTAATTTGCAAGGCTTTGAACATAGAATTGACTAGAAGGAAAGCAATAAAAATTTCATTGTTCCAAACAAAAATAGTGTAGGATAATTTCTAACAAACCTAATGATCCTTAGCTAAATATTCATCAAGATATTAAGCTTAATTTCAAAGTGACCTGAAAAAAATCTGAGTCTTGTGTCTCCAGTTCTGATTTCAGTGTGATATTAATATCCTGAGGGGAAAATGAAATACTGGTACATAAAACTATGTTGACAAGTTTTCCCCACTCTGATTAACTAAGATTTTTAAAAAAATCCTATTCCATGCTGGGATGAACATCTAAAAGCTTTTCATAAGAACAAAGAGAAAGACAGAGAGACTGATTCTTATGTCATCTCAGAATTGTCAGTTGAGAGCAAAGCTCAGTGCAGGGTTTTGCACATCACAGAGAAGTGCACGGGCATGAGGGTTTCACTGGTTGGGCCTGCCCTTCCCAGGCTGTCCTTTATACAGAGCAAAAGTGTTTGAGTACAACCAAGTAACATGGGGAATCCAAGTACAAACTTATTTGAACCAGAAGACCAAAGACTCGAGCCTCAGATGAGTGTTTCTTCCCTTAGGCTCATGTGGATTCGGGGTTGAGTTTGATGTCCACCCCTGCACTCACTACTTTTCCTTTCCTCTCATCTTCCCCATGTGTGCTTACCTTTTATCTACCCTGTCCTCCTGGAACTGGTGCCTAAAAGCTGCGGCAGGTTTTATGTATAACGAGGTCCCTTTTCTTACGGAAAAGAATCTTTTTGCAAAATACCAGTTACCTGTATTTACATGCTATCAACGTGATAACTTCAGGTGTTCAGAAGTACTTGAATAAATGGGTGGATAACCCTGGAGTGCACATACACACACTCACACTGCATGGCTTCTGCTGTTCCAGCACGGTGACCACTGCTAGGTAGATCTAGTTCAAAGTCATCTCATCAATCACCTTAAAAGCCATGGAAACTAATTTCTAAACTAAAGCATCTTCAATTCATCTTTCATGTGTCACCAAGATACTTTGAATTGAAATTTCTTATTATCTGTCTCTTACCTCCCACCCCTGCAATCACAGTACTCATCACTCAGAGAAAGAAAGCAGCAGAAGGCTGCATTTTTTTAAAACTATTTGGGATTTTTTTCAAGATAGCTCTCATTAAGAAGTCAATGGGAGAGACATAACTGAAACCATGGTAAAGCAATTTGAAAATTCAGTCCTCTGTGTGAATTTAACCATGCAAATGAAAAGATTGAAGAAATAAAGCTTGGAAAAGCAGTCAGATGGAAAATGTTTAAAAAAAAAAAGTTTTGTTATGAGTTTTGCATATGTCTTAATAAGCAGAATTTCTAACTGACCTGTCTTAAGGGACTTCAGACCTATCACCGTCTTCAGAGTATATTGTAGAAGACGCTGTACTTTTGTCTTTTGTAAAACTATAAAAACTTCAAAATATTTGGCAATGAACGTACTACAACAGAAAGATGATATTTTAATGCGGGAAGCACAGTTAACTAAAACTTTTCAGAGATTACACTACGCACCGTGTGCATTTTTCTTAGCAAATGAAATGAAAAAAAAAAAAAAATCTGATTGTTAATAGTCCCAGTCTGCAAAAGTGACACATTCCAGTTTTTAGCCTCTGGAAGGTCACATCTGTGTCAAAACTTTACAAGATGTCCCTGTTTTAAGAGAGAGTACTCATGTTCACATTATCCCTGAGTTTTACACGGCACATAAAAATTGTAAAAGAGGAGATTTTTTTTTGGTTCGTCAACATTATGAAGTATTTTGGGGGGGGAAGTTTTTAAGTTTTTTCATACCTTACCATTTTGTTATCCTTCCTGCTTGGACTAAATTTTTTGTTTTCATTTCTGTCACACATCAGTGCACTCCAACATCTTGGCAATTCAGACGAAATAGTACCTATTTTGTATCTAAAGAGAATGGGATATATTTGGTAACATGAGTTTTAATAACCTCTCAGTAAGTAATAAAACCCAAACCTCTGTCACAATAATCCTGACTACAGAGAAGTCTAAACAGAATTGTAAAACTTACTTAATTTTGCAGGATGATGTTATTTTATTTTAAAAAAGCATCCATAGGTAAAGTAAATATACTTAAAAATTACGAACACGAAAAATTACAAAGACATACTATTTTTCTTCACACTTCATCTATCACCCTCTTGTAGGCTGAAAGTATCTACTCTCTGTTCAAAGGAATTTACATTTAATTCAGAGATTATTGTGTTGTTCATAGAAAAATGCAATCCCTTCAAGATGTAATTATTTCAATGACTAGTTCAACTGAGCAGCCTGTGCTGATTCCCAACACTGACCTGTCCTTTGTCCGGTAGAAAATCTTGCTTCTTTCTTCACAAGCAGAGCTAAAGCAATTTTTCACTTGGATCAATATTTAATATTTGGTTTAAGGTTAATTTGCCCCTTTTTTTTTTTTTATTCCCTGTCATACATTGAACTGAACAGCAAGAGGCAAGCAAAACCAGGAGGACATGTTCTATAAGATTTTAGCTGAACATTGGTGCATTAGGGTTAGGCTGTTGGTGGGCTAAAACCTTTCCTTTTCTTTTTTTCTGGCAAATATTTACTTTTGCAGTTAAAAATATGTAGCTGAACATGACTCTAAAGAATTATTGGACAAAATGAATGTGGTATGAGTGTATGTTATTAGTGACAAGGATGCTGCTAAAATGTAAAGTTTGTTAAGTTTCCTGGTAGTGGTCTGTAAATTATCTTGTGTATAAAAAAGGAGCAAGTTTTGAAAATAGCTTTCCCAGATTCCTTTATATAATGAAAACCTACTGACCAACATAACATAGAAAATCCTTTATTTTGAAGTGGAGACCAGGGAGAAATGCAACATAACATAGCATACAGTTGGGATGCTTATACTTAAAAGAAAAAGCGGCCAAAAAACCCCACAACCCCAAAGACAATAGAAACCATTTATTTTCTAAAGATATTCCTAGTATTTTTTATATTAGCTTAATATTTATCTCCCCCTTTAACTTGATTTTAAAACTATATTCTGTGATTTCATTTTGGTTTAGATTTTTAAGAAGGTCAGACTTAATAATTTGGTTTTTTTGTGCATTTGCTCTCTCCCACTATGCAGGAAGATTGAAAAGAAATACTAAAACGTATTCATAACTGCTTTGTATTTATTAAACAATACAAGTCATAGAGTGGATAGTGCCTGACACTGAAAAAACCCGCTGCAAAATATCTGTTATACCCCAGTGTGATACAAGCACTTCAGTAAAGCCGAAATTTAGGATTATTACTCACCCATTAATGAGACTATGTATATTTTATTCTGAGATAAATATCAATACATCTTGCCTCTTGAGAGATAGCCCAGGTCACAGGGAAAAATGTACCTCAGTCTTCCTGCCAGCATCTCCCCTAAGATCTATCATGAATTATTAAGCTCCAAGTGCTCCTGGCTGCCTCTGGGGGAGCTCCTGCTCTGTGGATGCCTGCAGATGGTGCTGAAGTTCACCAACACTGGAAATCACAGAATCACAGAATCCTTTAGGTTGTAAAGGACCCCTGAGATAACTGAGTCCAGCCTTTGGCCAAGCACCACCTTGTCAACCAGGCCATGGCATTAAATGCCACCTCCAGTCATTTCTTGAACATTTCCAGGGAGGGTGATTCCACCTCCTCCTTGGGCAGCCCATTCCAGTGTTTAAATGCCCCACGGAAGGTGACGCCCTAATCTGTGGGAGGCTGGCTGCAAGGACACGAGGTTCCTCATTGCACTCATGGCTGTGGTGCAAGGACACCAAGTGTTAGGCAACTTGGCAGGGAAGAATGAGGGGAGGGATTCAGAAAGGCTTTCAAGCAGCATCTCTTTCTACATCTGGGTGTTTGTTGTCTCTGGTCAGTGGATCTGTGGCATAAGCCAAACTGGACCTGTCTGATCTCAAGGATTTGTGTTAAATTAGATTGCATTAGATTGCATAGGCAGGGAGTACAGGGTCTGACTGACATCAGGCAGTGTAAGCCTAGTCTTACAAACTACAAGAGCTTAATTCACTTTTTACTTTGGCTTGTTTTAGAAAACAAAGTTTGTAGCAGCTTTCAAACCAGCAGGGTGCTCACAAACGTGGTGATTTTCTTTAGGATACGTCCTTTTTCCTCCTTAGCAGCACCTGAGGTGTTCTGACCCTTCAAGAGGCTCAGTCAATGCTTCCCAACCCAAAGGCAGTTCTTCCTTAGGTTGCCACATTAAGCTTATTTCCAAACCCATTTCTTCTAGTGATGAGAACACTCCCTAGCAGCACCATGTACCTCATCAAGGACTCTTTAACACAGGTTATTTTTATTCAGAGCAGTGCCAGTGTGATGGACAAGCATAATGTTTTTGACAGGGCATGCCAAAGTAGTCCTACCAAACTCGTTATGTTCCTCTTCTTAATGGGATGCAAACAGTGACATATACAGTGTACCATGCCTTCTCTATTGGCTATCATCTTTTATCATGCACATTTTAACTTGCTAAATACCCTATCCGTATTTTACACATACTCCTAAGCTTCAATTAGTAGCAGCATCAGTTCAGTTCCCACTGCATATTTTTCAATATTGTGTGGACATTATTTGTGGGGTAGAGTGGGGATTTATTGCTAAACTAAGACACATTTGGGATCTACTTGTGTTCACATTGGTGCTATACTAAGAAAAGTTCTGGGCAATGAAAATCAGCAGAGAAATGCAATTCACCATTCATTCATCCAGAAAAAATTCAGCTGCTTAAATAAAGGTGTCTAGTTTCATTTGAGCAGCCCTCAAATGGAACCATAAGCTCTAGGAGAACTCCTGCTGAGATCTGGCCATTAATGGGTGAAACCCTCATGTCCTCATTGAGCTCAGCAGAGTTGTACTGCCTATAAGTGCACAGTTTGAAAACCTGGGTTATGAGAACAGCTGATAGATCTGCTGTACTGCGTTACGCTGCTTGCCTTGGCTGGAGACAGGGCTGGCAGGTGTGACAGCAGAGCTAAAGGTGCTCCAAACCCTTCTGGCTGGGAGTGCAAGGTCAGGCAGAATTCCTCAGGGTGCAGATAAGGATGTTCGGCACCTGTGTTGGGAGAGCTGAGCGCTGCTGGTGGTGGGTATTGTCAGTGGGACTGTTTTCCAGCTCTGTTGCCTGGCACCTACCGTCTGTACTGTGAACTTAGACACCCACACACAAACCCTTTACATTCCGAGTCTCAGCTGTGAACCAAATTCCTCCCTTTGAAGGTTTCATTTCTCCTTTATGCAACAGTACCCTGAGTACAACAGAGTCTTATGTGGAAGTCTGCTGGACCTCTGACAGGTCCAAATGTAATGCTCGTTAGTGTATTTCTATTTTTTTTCTAGTCAAAATCTCACTTAGGTGCACCACTTCTATTTGGATTTTGTGGTTTAGGCTTTCATAGCATTGCTTCAGACTCTGAGACATACATTTATCATTTTCTTCACTTAGTAGAAAATCCTCACCTCTCAATGCTCTAAGTAGGGATGAAAAGCCATAAGAAAGCCAAAAAAAATTATTCTTTCCAGTAATTACCTTAGTAGCCCAGCCTGTCAGTTTTTTGTGTTTGGTGTTTGTTTTAATATAGCTCCTGGTAAAATTCTTTATATTCAGTTTAGCAAAACTTCTCATGTTTATCACATTCCTTAGAGATTGATGATATTTACTGGGCCAGCAGAGCAGAATGCCAAAGTACCAGTTAAACCTCTGACAAGAATATTCCCAACTCTGTTTCTGACTGAAAAGCTAAAAGTAGGGGAAAAAAAAAACATATTTCATTTGGTTTTCATAGGCAGGTTTTGAATAGTATCCTGCATGTTGGAAAATCATATCCCTGTGCAGTTTAATTATGTGTTTTCAATTCATTTTCTATCTCTCCAAAGGCAAGTGCATTACTTTGTGTTGTTACATAATTCACAGCCATGTGGAAAAGTAGTAGACACACCATTGGCAAGTGTCTGCATAAGTCTCCAAGGTTTTCACCCATGTTTTCACAGATGTCCTCTTAGAACCCATCTAATCCCCCACATCAAGGTTTTATAGATTATTTGCACTCACTGGGACTGGTTTAGTATAGAGCCAAGTATGCAAAGATTGCCAGCTGGCCAGAATATTTGATAAATGTGAGGACAAGAAAAATTCCCACTCATAGCAGTGAAGTGATCTATTCCTGGAACACCAGCTGGATTGCTGTAATAAACTATTAAACCAGTGTAGTAAAACGAAACCCAGAGTTACTATGATGATTATAGAGCAGATCTATTTTCTTCTGCAGAGAAGTTTCATTTTCTTTAAAATTTTAGATTATTGGTCACTTGCAAGGATAACAAACATACGCTATAGATTCACCTTTTCATTCACAGATTTTGGACTGGAATGATCCAAATTAAAGTTGTACAGGACTATGATCCAGCACCCTTTAATATCTGCTTCAGAGTCAAATGATTGTCAGGCTAAGAAACTTCAAAAGAAATTTTATAAGAAACGGTATCCCAGACCTGGAACTGATGTAATGATTACAAATACCATTTGAGAACAGATCCAAGAAAAATCTCGAATGCATACTACTTTATCTTAGTATCTCTTTTGTAATAAAGAAGAAGTTGAAAGTCTAAAAGGACATGCGAACTGATTTTCATGGCCATATTTAATAGCATCATATTGTGATCCTTGAAAGAAAAATTAAAACTACATCTTTTGACTGGAAGTTGTCCTCTCTGATAACTCAGTCTTTCAGTTTGTGGTTCTAAGTAGCGTGAGACTGATATATGAGTATAAACTAAGAATCCATAGAGAGCTTAATAAATGAGGTTAATGAATATAGTAACAACTGGCAATGTTGAGATGCCCAACTTTTGTTACTGTTATGTTTCTTGTTGTAAACAAAAGAAGAAAAACACCAAAGAGATCCTATGTCTCCTATCATTTGGGAAGAATCAAGCGCTTTCCTAGTTAAACATTCTATTTCGTCTCATAAAATATCAATGCCAAGGATCCCTCATGAATCACAACTCAACAGTATCACAGCTAGCAAAAGAATATTGCATTGTTTGCTCTTGCTTGTAGTTTACACAATGAGAACTTTGATATTTTGCTCCTCTGGTGACTGAGAACCTGTAGGAGTGACAGATTGAGTGCCCTTGGGTCTGTTGGTTATTGTGGCTTCTAAAGTCCAGATGAAGTAGGGGGAGAACTGGCATCTGAAGGTAATAGCAGACAAAACCTCAAGCCACATCAGGCTGACAAAATACTGCATTTTCAAACCAAAAATGAAAAACACAAGGAGGGCAAGTTGCAGGTATATCTGTTCAAAGCTACTTAGGAATATGTATTCACATATCTCAGGTGACACAAACTATAGCAGAATTAAGGTGTGGTTACAGGTAATGAGTGTTGTCAATGGGAAAAGCAAGCAGGATAAAGATGATTTCCTTACTACACCTGATTACCTTTCAGAGTATGGGGGATGGAAACAGGCCAGTGGCCAGGAGAGTCTTCCTTTGAGGCTGGATATAGCCAGGGGTTATCCATCTGGCACTTTTGCTTTGTAAAGCTGTCAGATTTTAAGGCTGTCATAGGGAGTATTTCATATATGACCCTTATCCTGGCAATTGAGAGAATTCTAGTGTACTTCAATGGATTTAAGAATGCCCAGTACTTTCCAAAAAACAGCTCGTAAAAGCTATAAGAACTGAAGAACATCTCTCCAGCTTTCATCTCTCATGTGAGATTTTGGTGAGACTACTTAGAGACAAGAAAGGCTGAATTTTGAATCAAATTTCTCTGCTTGACATTTCAAAGATAACAGATATTTAAAATACTATCCGGGACTCATTTATTGTGTTATCTGATTCCCTCTGAATGATATGTGACATCTTTACAATAGACACAGAAACCAGACATAATTTTTGGTGTGGCCAGCCACAGGTCCTCTGTCATGTGTGCAGAGCTCACACAAGCCTTGCTAATACTTCTCAGTTGCAGGGGCAAGGAAAGAATTTGTTTTTAATGCTGATTTTTCTGACTCGGTAAATTAAAGACATTCATCTGCTACAGCTGTCTATATCATAAATCAAAAGCACCGTTTATATGTATTAACCTGGGGACCTTAGTAGCCAGGGGAGTGAGATTTGTAGAGACGGCATTTGTGCCTTTAGAAGCCCTCCCTCCCTCCCATTGAAACAGACTGTATCCAGCACAGGTTAACAAGATTTCAGCTTTTCCTGATGCAAAGAGCTTTGCTGTGAGTGGGGACGTTTGCAGAAACTACCTCATTATGAATTTCTGAAGAGAGGAAAACTATGTTTCTTTCTGTAGCAAGACTTAAATTGCTGGGAATTCCTTTTGTTTCCTTTTTCTTTTGTTGCTGCTAAGGTGTTTTATGCAACTGCAACCACTGAATATGTCTTCCTGCTCTGTCTTTCAGAGCAGGTAGCTTTTGTTTTCTCAGTGTTTACAAATGACTGAATGAGTGTTTATAAATGCTTTCGAAATTCAGATCTTGTAACAAACAGAGAGCTTTTTTTTTTTTTGTAAAAAAGCGGGTTGTTGCATCACCAGCATTAGTGTGTATATTAATAAAGTAAGGAGCCAAATATGTAAGAGAAATATTGATAACTAGCAATTTCTTTTCTAGCTACCTATTATTCCCACAGATGGTTTACTTTAATTCCTGAGGTTATGAAATTAGGGTTTAATACACTTACCTGTGTATAAACAGATAGCTAAACCAGGAAAACAACAAACAAACCACAAGAGAGAAACATATTTCTGGTGCCTAGATGAGGATTAGTTTCCCTGGGAAGGCAACTTGCATCCCAAGCAATTCTTTGTGACATTCAGCGGGCATTACTGACATGAACAAAGGCAATAAGAAGGTAAATAATGCTCATGAGCATATTTAGAATTTATTGACAGTTACTGTGGCTCATTGGTGCTTGGTATCCTTTCAGTTTTTGATCTGGCATGGCCTGATCTATCTCAAGTCCCAAGACATTCTGCCTTGGGTGAGTTCTGGGTCTACACTAGCAAGCTCTGCTTCTTAACTGGGAAGATTCTTGACCAGAGAACAGTTCCTTGCAGAAATAATAGCTTGAGTTAATGCTAATATGAGAGTCTCTGCACATTTGCCTTTTTATATACTTCTGTACTTATTATATACTGGGTAAGCTTCAAAAATTGTGAAAACTGTGGAAGCAGTTGAATCATGTATTAATAAAGTCAGTAGCAAACTATAGAGGCAGTCACAGTAACTGAGGCTTGTGACAGCAAAATCCAAAAAAGATCAAATAATAATTTCTGGCACATCTTTATGAATGAAAAAAGAAAGCTCTTACAAAAGGCAGAGGCATGTGATACCCCCTAGCAAATTGCAAAGATTCAATCCAGATAATTGATTTAACCTAAAGGTTACCAACATGCAGATTAAATTCTGGTTTTGTCATTTTTCAAGGCTTATGAGTTTAAAAATCAAGTTGGCCAGAATTACTTGGCATGTCTTAAATTCCTTGGCTGATTTAAGATAAGCCAGTAGTAGCAAATGCTGTTTTCCTTTCTTGGATGCGTTCCCTTGAGGGAAAATTCTCATTTTTCTGGTTTTTTTTATTGTTTGTTTGATACAGAGGTCCACAAAAAGTCTGTCTGAAGAGTTAGTGAATATGTTTAAGTGTACAACAGTCTCAAAGTAATCTTATGTACTCATCAGACTGCCACTGGCGCCTGGAAGTGCCTTTTGGTACTGTGGAAGTTCATTTTGCAGATTCTAAATTCCTTCTGTGGGAAAACTGAAGGTGTATTAATTTTATGCCAACATGTAAAACCACCACAGTATTTCACTATTTTGTTTGAATATGCAGAGAAGAAAAATTGGTCACCTTCAAAAAGAATCTTAAAATCTGTCATTTCATATTTTTGTAGACATTCCTATACTGAAGAAGAGGAAACCCCTGCAAATTGGGAGTTGCCTCTATTAAGAATACAAGTTAATTGCCCATAGAGGTTATCAAAAAGCTGTGTTTGAATTTTAGACATAAGCATGAAGAAAAGAAAATATGAGTCAACAAGAAAATACCATAGAACCCATGAGACAGAAATTATTTGAGAGACATCTGGGAAGAGACATTTAAAATTCTGCTTAATCTGACCTATTTACTGTGTGCTTCTGCAATTATTTTCAGTTGATTACTGCAATTATTCACTGAAAAACAGATTCATTAATTATGTTCCATAAATAAAATCTTGATAAACTTATTTTCTAATCGCTAATCATTGTTTTTAGAACTGCAGGGTGGAGATGAATACATTAAATATGAGTATGCCAATTTATTAGTCTATACTTATCATTTAAGCTCGGCATCACATTGTAAGATTAAATCACCTCTGTCACAAGAGCAGAAAAGAATTAAAAATTGGAAATATGCAAAACGGTTTGGCAGGATGGGGACAACTGAATATTTTCTGCCTAGGCCTGAATAGCTGTTAATATACTTAAGCCACAGGGTTTCACAAAGAGACTTTAATAACAAGGTTGGGAAAGAGGCTGAAGGCTGGGCTCTCCCTGCACAGAACTACCTCCAACTCAAGGGCTGAAAACAGAGGATCTGTGTCTGCCCTAACACTGCCACTGGCAGCAGCCCAATTAGAAATGTGTGAGATATCTTGTTCACTGTCTGCTAATACAAGCACTCATGTGGAGCACAATTAATACAAGTCTACACTTTCTGACTATGTGGCTTTTTTCCCCTTTGTTGATAGAACTCATGGTGAGCAAAGCTAATATCATTCATTAACAAATGGCATGTATAAATAGTTTCTGTAGGAAGGGAGTTGCCTGTCCTGAGCATGAAAGAATAAAAGATACAGATGTCCTAGAAGCTCTTGCTCTACTGAGGAGTAGTATCATCCTTATTTTTTAAAATGCTGAAATAAAGTCTTAGCAAATTTATTCAGCACTGTGTAGAGGGCAGCTGAGATGCCATTATATTGTTATATTCTTAGGACTCATTTTATCAAATTTTGGGATATTACAGGCTACTTTAGAAAAAAAAATTACTTTGGAGCAGCATGTTCCTGACAATCTTCTGTTTCATTTAGAAATATACATGCAGTCCTGACAATTCCCAGGAAAAGTCAAGCTTCTAACAACAATTCCAGCTGGAAATCTGTATTGACATAATGAGCTAAAATCTGACTCCCAAGGCTCCTTTCATTGTGTCATACCCATGCAGGGTCAAGTTTTCTTTTCAGTCATGTTTCCTTTATTTTCAAACAGCCTTTCTCAGATCCCAGGAAAAACCAAATCAAAACCACACTTCTGCCTGGAGATTATTCAAATTGCTGAGCAATGTTTCATTCACATACATGGAGGTGGGGAGGAAGCAAAAGGAAAAGAGGCAGAAATATGTATTTAGGAGCCTTAGAAAATTTTCCCAAATGACAGACAGCAGTTAAGGTCCGTCTCAGAGAAGCTCAATACAAGCCAGATAAATTCTCAATTTCCACAGAGCACCAGATGGCTGGAGCTGTTCCACGCAATTCATGGTCCAAGTCTTCTCTCTTTTAGGAGACAAATGAGCTGAGGTGGTACCAATCAAAGCTGCTTCACAGAATATCTTCCCCTGCATTATGGTCTTCACCATTTGGTTATTGGCTGGCAATTCTGCCAAAGCAAATGCACATGACAGTAGAGTAGGCACGAACTGTAGTCTGCCTAAAGCCTTTTTCTGCTATTCTCTTTCTTTACAAGGTTTCAATCCCAAATTATCCTCCCAAATAGGAACCTGTCTATTTCCCATACTCAGTTCATTGTTCAGGGTTAAAATTTAGAAGCAAATGCCATGTTTTTATGACAGTACGGGTGAAAGGGATGTCTGCATTGATTAAAAGTCCATCCAAAGGAGAAACATAAACAATGATGGGCATTTAATCAATTATTTAGATCCAAATAACTCATTTTGCTTGTCAAAGAAAGTGGGAAAAGCCTCTCACCACAGCTTTTTCTTATTCCAAAATGAAATTACCCTGGTGATTAAGACATGCTGCTATTAAATTCTCTGCAGTTGACAGAATTAAAGTGAAGACAGGAGAAGGTGAAGAAGGATTGAGTTCAGAGCACAGTTTATACAGGTTGATTGCATATGATGGATGAATACCTTAGCGTAATAAGGAGCAGCTTTGTACTTCCTAAGAATTTAGGTGATTCGTACTTTCAACTTGCCATCTGTATATGTGTATATGCACAGAACTCTAGGCAGGCATTCTAGACTAGTGCACCCTACAAAAAAAAAGTATGTGGAAATGCTGAAAGTTCAATGAGGCACGTGTGTCTGAAGCATGTGCAAACCTTAAAGCAAATGCTTTCTTCAACCTATCAGCTTTGATATACAATGCCAGAGCAATTGGAAGGAGGAATGTGATGGCCCATTGTGGGAGAGCTTTCTCAGAAATTTTAATGATTGCATGCTCATCTCAAAGGATAAATTTTCATTTTGTAAACCAAGCAGTACTTACCCTGACCTCCAATTGGCTTAGTTTAGAGAAATAGCCTCTGGCCTCTGGACCAAGACTGTAAATGTTACTGTAGGAATCACTTAGTAAAAAACACAGTATAATCATATGGAAATAATCATAATTAAAATTTTAAAGAAAACTAAAAATCCAGTCTAGAGATAAGGAATATTGCTCCTGTTGAGTTTACCAAAAAAAAAAAAAAA
>WBMY01011188.1:71345-157126 GCA_013397315.1 Donacobius atricapilla
AAAAAAAAAGAAAAAAGAAAAAAGAAAAAAGAAATCACTTTTGCTTTCACTGTTAAAAACAGAAGAGTTATACAAATTACAAATTTCTGTTCACTGGCTAGGGAATATGGTCACCTCTTAATCTTCTCTTTAAAGTGATTAAGTTAAATGCTGTGGGATTTGTTTAATTTTTTTCTCCATTTTGTATTTCTCTGTTGTGTGTCTCTTCTGAGAAGCTCTTTCACAGTTTTAGTGGCTCTTTTGGACAGTGGTTTCATGACCAGGTACAGCAATTCAGTGGTAATACCAGCACCAACTGGTTTGCATTATGACAAAAGTATACTGGGTAACTGGTGTAAATTATATGAACTTTAAAATCTATAGACTCTCTATGATTCATGCTTGGCAAATAAGCAACATAAGTCAGAGAAGACTAACTTGTTTTGCTAATTTTTGCACTTGTAATGTCCAACACAAACTCCTGTTGATAAATCCTTTTTATCATGCCTCTGGTAAATTTTGTGAATGTCAAGGGTTGTGCTGGATATGTGGTGTTTTACTTTTGTATATTCCCGGAGAACACACACAGAAACAGAAATTATAGTACATGCACAAACAAAAGCAGCAACAGGCAAGAGTGTCCATACTTTTGTTTTTTAGTACTGGGATGGTAAACAAAAACCTCAACTTGAGAAGCACATAAATGTTGTGAACTTTGTGAGGGATAAAGGATCTTTGAAATGTTCATACAACTGTACATTATCTATAGTTTAATTTAAGTGTTGAACTGTTTGACTGTATTCTAACAAAGCCTTTATAAAATGTAAAATGCAGCTGACTCTCTGTGGGTACAGTGTAACACGTTTGTGTTTAACACACACTGAGAGCATTTTAATAACTTATGAAGTGTACCTGCTAGTCACATTTTAAACTTATGTAAATACTTTTAATTATTTTCTGGTTTCATTTTTTAAATCAGCAGAAGATTAAAATTTGGCATTTGAAACAAGCTATTATAATGAACAAAGCAGAAAGATCAGCTATTCAAATCTAATGATATTTTTATTCTTTTATTTTTTCTTTCATAATTTCATGGAAACATAAAATTTTATAACAAATGACCTTATTGGTGCAGTTTGCTATAGTGGAAGTAGATGAAATTCATAGACAATTTGCAAGGTAATTACTGACCTCTTGGGTTGACTGTCAAGGGAGAAACTAATTTTTTTACCTGCATTTTCTTAGTATTTCATATTTTATATTAACTTAATGCTGGCAAAAAAGCATAGAGGGGATTTGACAGACATTACACTAGGAGAAATCTACTTTGCAACATTAAATAAGGCTGCCAGCTTTCCACCTCATTTAGTAAACACATGTACAACAATCTACTTCCACACAGAGAATAATGGGAAGAACCTAAAACCAGAGCCAACAGTGGTAGAAAACAGTGGAAAATTATTGCAGCATGTATGACTCAGAAATTTTAGTTACACACATGTAATTTTTGTAGTAATTTTTCAGATAAATTAGAACATAATGCTTAAAGAAATTTTGTGGTATCCAGCATTATTTACACTAGGTCAACTTTGCAAGAATGAGTCAAATTCTACTTCTTATGCACTAAAAAAATTATTTTCTGAAGGTACAATATATGTCCCTAGACCAGAAAGGAGATCTGAAGAATATCTGGTGGAGTGGACATGATTGAGAGATAGCAGTAGGATGCAACAGGAAATCATCTAACTTGATTGATGATTTCTCAAGGTACTGCAAGAGAGTTGCATGTACATATTTTCATGTACAAAATTACAGAGTAACAAACACAAAACATATTATTATGTTTACATATGTGGTGTCATTTTTCACCACATAACAGAATTTTTTGGCAGCCACATAAGATAGATGTCACAGTAGAACACGAAACAGATTGACTCCAAATAGTTGTCAGAAGATAAAAAAGGCTTTATTTACAATTCCAACAGTTTATTTTAAAACATGCTGGGCTAAAAAGGTATATTATTGGTCCGTGGGACTGACACTTCTCTCCACTGGTTAAGTAATAGGAAACAACACCTGGGGACAGTGGTTATGGGAAAGGGAACAATGTTTACTCAACCTGTTTTGAGAAACTGAGAGAGATGTTTTGAAAAAGAAACTGCGGACAGCTTTCCCTTGGGAAAGGGGCTAGCAATGGTTAGCAAGCTAAAATTCTCTCAGGCCCAGAAATATCAAGCCCACATCTCACCTTTTTTTTTGTAAAAAAAAAAGAAAAAAATGAAAAAGGACAGTAAAAGGACAAAACATTCAGCATCTGCTTGTGGAGGAACCATCTGAGTGATCACTCTCATCTTCTGCATCTGGGTCATCACTCGAAGATTCATCCACTTGATGCCTTTCATTCTGATCACGGTACGAGGTTTGCCTGTCAGCCCGGTTCTGCCTTTGTGGTCGCAGGTCAGGACGAACACACCTTGCAGGTACCCAGCGTGCCTCAGTCTCTGTGGATGTACACGGATATCCACGACCCGAAGCTCACATGGGCCTTCCCACTGCTTGGTGGTTAAATTTTGCACCTGAACTTTTGCTCAAGGGTGATGCGTCTCGCCTGAAGCCTGCAACGAAAGGTGATGGTTCAAAGTGACAGGATTATTTGACCTCTGCGGCACCGTAAGGTGATTGATCGTATACAAAGCCCTTGCCAATCGACTGTGTGGGGTTTCACCCTGCATTATATAAACTAGTGAGAATGATACTTCTAGAAATAAACCCCGGTAAATCAAAAAAGTAAATATTAGGGATAAATAGTAATCCAGGAAACCTCTATGCAAAATAGTAATAATTTGACAGGCAGTGTGAAGTTTTAGAAAGAAATAATCTAATATACGCTGGTCATGTCAGAAAAGATTATTTCTTTAAGGCTCAAATGTTTAATACATCATCAGTTGAACTCTGAACTCTAGTATCACCTCATCAGCTAAATTGCATCCCCTGGATATAGATATATTTCATAACCGTTTGAATTTGAATAATGATAGTCACATTCAAAATATGCATTGAATTCTAGTCCCTTTGGAGCTAATGATGCAGATGCTTCAAAAGATGCAGAATTTTATCCTTCCTTTAATCTTCCCCTTTTTAAAAGAAAAAATAGCCTTACTTATGGAAAGGCTTTCTTCTCAGGAAATAGTAAGTTGACTAATTTTTTTTTTATCCGTGGGAATTTTTAAAGACAATCCATGAGTCTTATATATAATTTCCACTTTCCTCCCTTCTCCTCCCCCCTTCCCCTCCCTCCTCCCCCCCTTGCTTCTGGACATCTATATCTTCCCTTGTAATTTTAATTTTTTTGCCTCCTTTCTACCTATTTTTAAAAATCTCTCTAACCTACTCTGTTTCTATATATTAATCAGCCATTTAGTCTTCATGTAACTACATGAATTAACCACAGAGAACCTCAGGATGAAAAATTCCTAGGATGTACTATATCACAGTATAAAACTTGTGGATTAATAGGCAATTTAAGCACTGTTCTTCCAAATCATCTTTTCTCCTCTTGCATTCTTTTCTAACCTGTGGTATTATGATATTTCTGACATATTTGTTCAGAGAAAACTATTTTTATTTTATTTCTCTTATCCAATTTTTTGTCTTTCCATTCTTAGCGTGATTGAAAATTCTTGAATATTTGTAATTCAAATGGGTTTACATGTATTGTGACTTCTCCTGGCCTGGAAGTTTTAAGGTGAATAAGAGATGTTTCTTGCCCCAAAATGGCGTAGTACAGGATAATCAGACCTCTCACATCAGTAGAAACATTCACGGCTTCTGCTTGTACCTATGCCTTATATATTCCTCAGTAGCCTTTACAAGTGCTTATGTTTTAGGATACAAGGCATCAAAGAGAAAAGAGACTGGATGGGAAAAATAATTTTATGGAAAAAAAATCCTCTTGAAAAATACTTTTGATGTATCAGCATTGAAGAGGACTCAACACTGAACCTAAATTTCACCCAAATCATCAGAACACCTTTGTCTTTGCCAATTTAGCACTTTCTGGAGTAGGCGATTGAGCTACACTGCAGACACTTGACAGTGAAAAAGTTGGACCTCTCTTTAGATACGGGATATTGTCATGAATAACAAGGGGTATGAGGAGTGGAAGAGAGAAAAATCAGTAAATAAGATCTGTTGATGCACTCATGTGTGAATTTCTCATGCCAGGTGCAACTATTTTGCAAGTTTCTAGTCAGAGATCAGGAACTACTACGGTTAATTTGAAAGTATTGACAGAGGGTTGCAAGTCATATTCTTTTGATATAGTGTAGCTTTGATAATTTTAAGAACTTTGTTTATAGTAGGAAATGAGAACTGTAGTTTTAATTACAGCACTTTGTCCTTATATGAAATCTGCTTGTTTAAGATACACATGCAACCTAATTCCCAACCTTCAGTCCGGGATAGAGTTGTGAAAAAAATTTCTCTTAATCAACAATAGTGATGTATGGCCCATAATTGTTCTGAGAAACAATGATTAGAAAAACACTAATATGTGGACTAATATGTGTCCACAACTCTTATGTGGACTTTACAACTGGAAATGTATTTTTTTTACAGCTACTGTAAAGAAAGACTTTGGGTGCTTCTAAAAAATGTATAAAAGCAAGTAAAATTCTCTCCCTTTCAATCCACACATTTCTGCTCTTCTCAGAAAACTGAGTTTACAAATCCTCCATCCGTAGTTCCTTCTGCCAGCTCAAAATACATCTTTTGCATTTCTGCAAAATAAAGCCTTGTGGAAATTTCTGAGGTGTTGCACATTTTTTTAAGTATTCAAGATGCAACAATAACAGAATAATATTTTTCTAGTGGACAACTTGAATTATGGATGACAAGCAGATAAACAGATGCTACAGCCATCCTCTAGTGCTATAATGTGTTGCTACATTTGCTTGTGTCCAAGGCAGTCTTCACCCCTCCAGCACCATCAAAAAGGAAACTTGAAGGCAAAAATGGGAGCACTTTCCATCATGTAAATAATCAGGACTCATTGTTGTGTTTCATCTGATTGAACCCAAATTGTGAGTATTCAGTTCATTGACTTTCCTGAATGAGTTTCACACCAATCTGACAAGATATTTCAAATTTCCTCAGAAGAGAAAAATGAGCTTCATATTGAAACAAGAAATTATTTATTTAGAACAGAGCTTTCTTAATATCGGGAGCTGATTAAATGTGAACTTGATTTTTAAAGCAGAATGTACAACAGCTCAGGAGTTTACAAAAGCCATTGTCACCTCGGCTGTTAAGTCTTAGAAACTGCAAACAAGTTGGTGATGAGGCAGAACCTTTTCCAATGCAAGCTCAATGAGCTACCTATTTGTTCCACCTTCCTGCAGCTAAAGTCTCTGACAAAAGCTTGTTGTGAACAAGTTTTTATACTAATCATATCAGAAAAGTGCAACTGAAATAAGAATTGGTAATAATTACGTGCTTTTCGGCCTTCAAAAATGATCAGAAAATCCCCCTTCACACAATAAATTTGATGTCTGTACCAGCTTTTCTGCCATTATTCAAGATGTCTGCAGTGATGGGATGCACTCAGTTTATTTCCACTCCCTTTATAAATACCTCTGAAATTTATAACAGTGAAAGATCCCAAAATTTCATGCAAATTCATATTTTCTTGAAGAGAAAGTAGGTTATGTAACACAGATATTTCACACTCACCATCTGCTGGTCTAGCCAGTAAGTTTGTCCATGGAACAAAGCACTGTTTAACAGAAAAAAGAGAGCTTGTTCCCAAGATGGCTTTATTCTTCACTGTATCAGGACATCTATTAACCATGGACACTCAAACAAAATTCCTTCTAAAACTTCTAAGGAGAACAGTTTAGTCAAAACCTTCTGAATGTAAAAATTTCCATGGAAAAAGATTGGACCTAGATCTGAATTATGTGTTCTTGTGTTTGGTTGTTTTTGTTTGTTTGTTTGTTTTGGTTTTTTTTTCTTCTTTCATAATTTGATTTTTAATTAGTCAGAAGACTGATTTAAAAATTTATAGAAAGTGAAAGAGTGATTCCCTCTACCTATACCATTAATTCTTGTCAAAAACAGAATCACAGATGCACTTATATAAGAGAAAGTGTAATTTTGTCCTTTTGGAAATATGAGGAGATATGTACTCCATTTTCTGCAGTTTATAAATCTATTTCTTGTGCGTTCAAAGCCAGTTTATATTTTTTTTTCTGCTCAAAGTTTAAATCCCACAGGACACACTAGTTTTTTGAGACAAAGATAATACATAAACGAAACCTCATGGCTCTGCTTTGTCATTTTCATCATTTCTTCTCTACCTTGTTGCTTTATTGATTGTTACAGTAATCCATAAATATATGTACCTCTGTTTTAATAATGCAAAATATTTACTTTGTAGCTAAACCATTAGTAGACATCACCAGTTGGTTTTCAAGAGCATGACTAATACATCAACAATAGTGGGTTTTATAACCTTGTCATTCACAGTGAGCCAATATTCAAAAAAACTTGACTTGATTATGATTAAGGGCTTTAAAATTCTGGAGTGCTGTCAGTATAGAGAAATTACTGCTGCAGAGGATCAGAGAGAAAAAATAATCCAGGCATGTTTTTCTAAAACAGCTGGATATCTCCCTGATCAACTATAGTGCCGCATTTGAAGCTACAGGTAAACAAATGTACTCCAAGGTATAATCAGTGAGCAGAGAAAAATAAAGGATTGCCTTAGTCATGGACCACATGCACTTCTTAGCTAGTTTTTTCTCAAGTGATATTTTTCCTGATGCCTTAAGTTTTAGCTTTCATGTTTTTCAGATTCTGTGCTGCCTAGGGGCGCAGTTCTGAGCCTCATATTAAGTGCTAGTCAGCTCTCTTTACAGAGTAGGGAGACAAAACAAATCCTTTTCCTGCTGGAGACCAAGGACAACCATTACAAGTCTTCAGGCCCAAAAGCATAAACAGTGGTGGTCTGAAGAGAGAAACAAGAGGGATGGGACTTCATAACCTGAAGCTGTAATTGGAAAATTAAACTCAAATATGCAAATGGACCAAAATTAATTAAAAAAAAAAAAAAAGTGCAAGACCTCACGACCAGTTGTCAATTTTGTGACTGTTTTGGGTCTGCCTTGGGAGTAGCCCTGGCCAGGCTCTTGTATCCAAGGTGTATCCTTAATGGCCTTTTAATAAATACCTACTTTATTCTCTTAGCTCTGTCTAGTCTCTGTTCCAGGTCAGCCTTCCCAAGGCATCAGTCCAAGTATGCCCTCCTTTGTAACAACCCATGTTGGACAATCTCAGTGCACATGGTACAAAACATGGCAGAACAAGGTAGCATAACTTGTTCTTAGAGAAACATATAGACACATGTCTTTTCTATGTATTTTTTCAGTATTTGAAACAGTGCTACTCTGAGACAATCTGCACAATAAGGAAAGCTGTTACTGAAGCAGGACCACTGTATTGCTATCTCCTGTGCAAGAAAGGGATTGTGAGCAAAGATTAGATCTACTGGATCCCTATCCGCCCATAAATTCTGCATTAAGATTTTTACTGAAGATGAGGTGTAACAGAGTAATAAAAACAGACCTCGGTGGCAGTAATTGTACTTTTAGATGTAATCTAGAAAAGACTGCTTCTAATCCAGATGAAAAACATGAGCTTTTGCAGAATAACATTTACCATTTTCATATAACAAGGTTTCCATTTTATCAGGAATAAAAGTGGGTAAAGAGTATTTTGGTTCTGTTCCTAAACAGGGAAAATTGAAGGAGTTAAGATGCAAAGAGCAACTTGTACAAAAAGAAGATTAAATTTTGACGAGACAGAAAAGTTTTTAAAAACCCTCCTATTGAATTAGAACCCCATTTATTCTATTTATTGAATCTAAAATTATTTAAAATAATAAAAATTCATCTTAAAATAGGCCCTTTCAAAAGGGAAATTTAAACAACATATTATATGTTTTATAGAAAGGCACTTGGAAAAGGAGAATTCTCTGCAAGGTTTAAAAGAACGGGTATGGTACTAGCAAATGACTGGTATGCTCCATTTCCTTCCTGGGATAGACATAATCTTTTTCTCATGACTGATTCTTGTCACTCTTCACTGAGAAGAAGTGATAAAATTCATCTTTTTAGGTTCCTACAAATTAATCTTTCGTGGTGAAAACAGAATTAAATACATCAACACCACAAAATTTATGTTGTTTTGCTGTATTGCTTGACTGTCCCAGAATTAGAATATTCTGAGTTGGAAAGGACCCACAAGGATCATCAAGTCCTGCTCCAAGACTCACACCATGCCACCAACACCAAACTTCAACCCTGCCAGGCTTGGTGTTGTGACCACTCCTCTGAGGAGCCTGTTCCAGTGCACAACCACACTCTGGGTGAAGAAGCTTTTCCTAATACCCAAGCTAAACCTCCCCTGACACAACTTCAGGCCATTCCCATGGGTCCTGTCACTGATCACCACAGAGAAGAGATCAATGCCCCTCCTCTTCCCCTCATGATGAAGCTGTAGGCTGCGATGAGGCCTCTCCTCAGTCTCCTCCAGGCTGAACAGACTGAGTGCCCTCAGCCACTCCTCATACGGGTTCTCCTCAAGGTCCTTCATCATCCTTGTTGGCCTCCTTTGAACACTCTCTAATAGTGTAATGTCTTCCTTATATGGTTGCACCCCAAACTGTCCCCAGCACTGGAGGTGAGGCTGCCCCAGCTCAGAGCAGAGGGGACAATCCCCTCCCTTGCCTGCCTGGCCATGCTGCGCCTGCTGCCCCCCAGGACAGGGCTGGCCCTCCTGGCTGCCAGGGCACTGCTGGCTTGTGTTCAACTTGCCATCGACCAGGACCCCCAGGTCCCTTTCCTGGCACTGCTTCCCCATTCCCCTGTCTGTCCGTACATCCAGGGTTGCCCCACCCCAGGTGTAAAACTTAAGAATTTCTCAGCCTTCTAATTTGTCAGGGTCTCTCTGCAGGGCCTCTCTGCCTTTGAGGGAGTCAACAACTCCTCTCAGTTTTGTGTTGTCTGTGAACTTGCTTAGTGTCCCTTCCAGTCCTGTGCCCAAGCCATTTATGAAGATGTTGAAGAGCACAGGACTGAGGATGGAGCCCTGCAGAACCCCACTAGTGACCAGTCACCAGACTGATGTCGCCCCATGCCCTGTACTCCTTTCTGCCTGACCCATGAGCCAGCTGCTCTCCTGTCACAAGATATGTTTATCCAGTTGTGTGCTGGAAGTTTTTCCAGAAGGATCCTGTGAGAGAGAGTATCAAAAGCTTTACTAAAATCCAAAAAGATTACATCAAGTGGCTTTCCTTGGTCAGCTAGGTGGGTTACCTTGTCATAAAAGGAAATCAAGTTTGATAAGCAGGACTTTCCTCTCATGAAGCCATGCTGGCTGTGACAAGTGACTGTTTTGTCTTTCAGGTGTTTTTCAATACCTGCCAGAATAATTTTCTCCATAATTTTATCAGGCACTGCATATACAATTATCCTGCAGTGATGCCTTTATGATGGACTCTAACCCATGAGGCACAAAGACAAATTTTCATATGGGAATACACTGTTTCATTCCTCTGAGGGGAAGGCATTATTTAAAGGCACATTAAGCACAAAGCTTCTTTCAAACTGTGGGTGGTCAGGAGAGAAAAAAGGAGATATGATTTTTTTTGTAGAAGCAGATTGTAACATTAATGACTTTCTAGAAACCAGTGTGCTGATACCACAGCTAACTATTTAGGCAATCTAACAAGGTAACTCCTGGCTTCTGTAATATAAGCTGCAATCTACTTTGCTGTACATTCTATAAATTGAAGGCAGTGGGAAATCCCAGAAACTGATGTGAATAAATATCTCCTGAAGTACTGGAAAATATAGGAAAAAAGCAATAAAGCTATTTGGAATTTAAAATGTAGGCATCTTACTATGTGTCTTTAAAGATCACAGGAGTGAATAATCTTGTTCAAGGAGGCAACTTGCTCTGAGCTGAGATCTTAAAAATAACAGCTTTGTTTTTCTCTTATCATGCACTGTCTCATCTCTGTAAACAATATGAGGTCTGAGATGGGCTTACAACCAGCTAAAAGGAAAATAGCATTAAAAAAAAATCCCCCTTAGCAAGAGAGATATGGCCTTTAAAAACTGTCACACCTGAAAACAGTGTGACAGAAACACAGAGTGTGAATCTGCAGTTATTACAGAAAATTTTACTTTATCTCCATATGTAACCAGCTCATGAGCAGAAGGCAGCTGCTGAACTTCCTGCTGCTACAGCTTTGTTCTGCTGCCCCACTGCATCAATGGGATAGCTGGTCATGCTCGAAAATTCCTGTGATATATTTTTAAACCCATGTATGATTGTAACCAGGACAACACTAAGGCTGCTAGTGGTATTAAAAGAAAACAAAGAACCAAATACCAAAATTTTAGTCTACAGAGAGGTTCCCTGCAAAATTAGAAACAAGAAGGTATGATGGACCACTTCATACATATTCTCCAATTCATTATTATTTATCCTTCAGTGTTATGTACAGGACAAAGCAAAAATCAACAAAGCAAAAACTCCTGCTATCCAGCCCCGATGTTCAATATTTGATATATGTCTTAGAAGTACATGTATCACATAATTCCTCAATCCAAATAGTTGCTCTAAATAGCTGTTCACTGTTCTTTAATGCTAAACTTCCTAAATTCTCAGCACAGTTTTGAGTCGTTAAAGTCTTATTTATACTGAGTAAAATAAGAGTGTGAGAACACCACAGGAAATACTTCTTTGAGAAATCACAGTCTCCCTTGGGTCCACCTGTTAGTGGTTTTGGTCAGATCAGATGGGCTCCTTGGAAGCAAAATCTCCCATTTGTTTCCACTAACCGTGCTTCAGTTCACGTTATGCAGGGGTCCCCGATTCCTTACAGATGAATTTTGAATGGGAAAAGATGCACCCCAATAGCATAAGTAACACTCTTCAGACATTAGCAGGGGTTCAGTCAATGGGATCATATGAAAGCAAATGTGAAATAAAAACTCATAAGGATCATCATCATCTTAAACACTTGGATTTGTATCTTAGAAAGTATTCTATTTTTTATTCCACAAATGATCCCAAGACATAAAACAAACAGAATTTTTATTTAGTTTTGAATCTGAAAGTTCAAAATTAAAATGGCCATTTTTGCTGTTTCTGTTTCAAAAGAAAGTATTTTTTGTTATATGTTTGAAGTGCCTCCTGTTGTAAAGTGTATTTTTCATTAAGTCTTAAGTTATTTACTCAGAGAGAAATGGCAACCTGGCTGCTGTCTGGTTATGGATAAATGATGTTCAGGCAATCAAATGCCACAGAGATGTACCTGGTCTAAGAATGAAACAGGAAGGCTGAGGAAAGAAAAAAACATTAAAACATTATCCTCACAAGACAGAGACTTAAATGGAGGAATTCCTACCCAAAACATGTGTGTATGACAAGTTATCACTGCAGGTTGGCAAATTTCTTGCACAGAAAATCAGTTCAAAACTCCAGAATTTTTAAGTGGGGTGTGTATATGCTTAAAAAAAAAAAGAAAAAAAAAAGAAAAAAAAAAAAAGAAATCTCAAAATCAAAGACTGAAAAACATTTTAGCTTTCTAGTCACTAACAGAAGCACTTTGGGCCATTTGGAAATTCAAATGAAATTATTTTCTGTCTCAGCTCATGGGAGGGGCCTCATATGTCATCTGCAATCAGCCTGAAAAGCTCTCTTAACTTCATGGAGACTTTGCTGAGCAGCTGTCTAGGAATAACAATTTTCTGGCTGTGTTCTTGGACAAGTAAACTGAGAGGTTTAGGAAAGGGGTAGGAGATGTCTATCAAAATGCTTGGTCTCAGAGATCCTACTTAGACTTGTATATCTTTTATGATGGGGTGCTCTTCATCGCAGTGAGCAAGACAGGGAAGTTTCCCTGCATTAGCAGGGACAGTGAAGTAATTTTAAAATTTAATACTTACTATTCATGAAAATTATCTCTGGGAAGTAACTTGCAAATCAGCTATAAAAACGCAGTATCAGAGCATAGCATAAATGATGTTTCATTTGCAAAAACTACTAAGATTTCTATTATGGAGAATAAACTAACCTTTAACAGAAGAGCCTGTGCATGAAGAAAAGCAACATTTCACCCTTTCACCCTTTCACCGTCCAATCTGTTTGGAAAAAAGGTCTGATGGGACAAAAAATTCTGGCTTACAAGGCTGAGCTGAATGCATGGTCACAAGTTGCTCTGCTTAGGAACTGGTCAGCAAGAGGAGATGATTGACCAAAGATCTCCTGAATTCAGGCATGTGTTTCACTTGATAAATACAGAGTCTGTTTCCATTTCACACAAGACCAATGAATCTCACTCATTTATGCAAAAGCAGAGCTGTTCAGATCTCATCATGTGTGCTAAATTCAAGCCAAGGAGAATCAGTGCTGTGACATTGTCTGAGATTTCATGGAATGAACATTCAACTATGAGTTTAGGAGATGAAATACAGCAAGTTGTCAAAGCAACTTTTTACGTGCTGAAAGGAATCCACAGAACCGTCAAGTCTAAACCAGAGTTAATTGTCACCAATCCTACCTGTTCTAGTCCTTTTAAGCCTTGGGAAGGCAATAGCTTGTGGAGGTGCTAAGAAGCTTCTCGTAAGAGTATCACAAGATTTTATTTTTCACTCAAGTTCAAGAATCTTGTCACTGTTCACTTTGACTTGAGAGTAGTGCCATAAAATGTGAATTATTATATTTTATATATATATGAAAAATACCTCACACAATCAACTAATACAGATTTCCTTTTTTATTGTACAAGAGTAATGAGGTGTCAGCTTCCACCCCACTCTTTCCTTTACAGAACAAGTTACATGCATCATCTTCCAAAAGAAGTAGTGTTGCTGTGACATTTGGAAAATGCTTTTCTAGGTATGTCTGCATATTTAAAGGGACTGCAATTTATGAAGTTAAATTTCTTAAACAATAAGAACAAAGTTATTTTCTTTATGCACACTTTATACAGCAGCAGTGATGCCTCTAAAGATTATACTCATCTCACGGCAATAAAGAGGTCACAGGAAGGACGGTCTACTTTCAGTACTGGCCTTATCTGGAGTTACTTTTTCCAGTCATATGCAGGAGCACTGTACCTCAGCGCTGACAGGTTTTCCCAAAATCTGGGTGGGGAGAAATGACATTGAGAGCAGATTCACAGCAGAGTAAGTGCATAGGAAGAGCACCTGAAAACTCCAAGGAGAGAACTGTGAGCTTCTCACACACTCCGTGACCAAATCTAAATGGCTCATGTCACACCAGTGTGCAAGGCAGGGAACAGCAGGGGCCCAACAAACTGGAAAGAGTAATCTTGGAGCAATCTTTTGACTCTGATAGTCCTGTGCCACCCACCAGGGGCAATGAGGAGCAGTGTCATTGGAGGGGCAGCTCTGGAAGGAGATCTCGATAAGAGATAATTGGCTTTCCTCCAGCTCAGGGATGATGAAGTTTCTCTGCATTTTCCAGGCTGATGCATTGTAGTCTTGAATTTTGATCCAACTGTTTGACAATACATTTTAAGCTATTGCCTCGCACTGTGTGCTGAAATTCCTTTCAGAAAAATTCATCACTGTAGAACAAGGCTGGAAATTGGTCTCTTCCCACATGGAGTCCAGGATGCCACCTGATGCACAATTTTCTTCTCTCTACAGAACAAAGCTGCTTAAAAAAGCAAAATGGCACCTCCCAGACATGCTCAGCACACATATCCCACCACCATTAAATAAACTTATCTATTTGCATTGTAAATATAGTTGAACTGGTAGGTCAATAAGGAATTAATTGAAGAACGTACTTGACAATGAAGACCCTTATGAAAAGGAACTCAATCATTAAATTACTTGCAAAGAGAACAGGGATGGTGATTGGAGCTCCACTGAAAAACAAGACCAAATGAGATGGAATGAATATTTCCCAGAATTTATGTACAGTACCTTGTACTCCAGATTTTCTTGCATAACTAAACAAACTTAAAGAGAAATAGATTGTAAAAGGGAATTATATGTAAACAAAAATAAAATTTAAAAAGGGAGAAACATATAAAATGTCTCTGAGGAAGATAAAATAGAAATGTCAGTAGCAAATCAAACAGCAATTCTCACGGATATAGGTACTTAAATACCTGACAGCTCAAATATATCACACCTTATCTCTGAACCCAAACTTTTTTCTCTCCTTCTCCATACAGATAATTTTTACTATCTGCTGTTTCATGGGGGAAGAAACTGAGGCAGGGGAGGAAATTTAAATTGCCCAATATTGACTGCTTTTTTGTATGTGACCAGGCATGATGGCTGTCTGAAGGAGCTGCTCAGATCATGCTACCCTACTTTGTGAGTACAGAAGAAAATAAACTAGATGCAAATCTCACTACTTTGGCTACGACACTGATGTGATTGTATGGTTCAGGGTTGCTTTCAGGGGGCAGAGAGTCTGTGCTTCCAGTGCTCTGAATCTGACAAAAGAAGATGACTGTGTAGAGACAAAAGTAGGGTTTTCTTTTCTCCCCTCATTTTTGAACATTAGAAAAGTACCATATCTAGTCAATAAGGTGTTTAGAAAGTCAGGGGTTGCCTGAGGCTTTCATTAAAGCGTTGCTTGAGGGAAGGATGAACAAGACGAATAATAAACATATTTGCATGTTGCTTGGCTTGAGAGCAACGTTCCATGTAATAGATGTTTGACGGCATGAATTCAGTCAGATGTGCAGATTTCAAGTGTTGCCACTTGGCTGAAACAGGCATATTTGCTGGAGCTGGCCTAGCTTACTAGGAGATTTATATGCAGATGGATTAACTAAAAAAAAACCTTGGGGGCTTGGTACTCCCAGTGTTGGTGATTTATTACCCTTGACTACACATATACATACCTTCATAACTTTATATATACCTACCTTTATAACTTTCTGAATAATGCTATAGGAAGGGATGTCAGAAAACCAACTCTGTCGCTGTGCCTCTCAGAGTGCCCACTGTGCCAGCCTGAGCTAACCCTGGCATGGGCAGCAGCAGGTACAGCTCCGTCTGCCACGCACCCCGGGCTGANTCCTTCTACAGACTCTGGAGGTAGCCTTTAATCAGGTTTGTGCTGGTTTGTTCTGTGCCAGACCATTCTGATATACACATACCTTCTCGAGACAAAGCCTCTCGCAGGACATGACTTGTTTTGAGCTCCCACTTGTCCACAGTAGGATTTTAGAAGCTGAGAGACTGATGAGACATAAGATCAAAGAGGAGGATCTGAATCTCTATTCATCAAAGAGATATGAGAAAATAAAAGCTGTCAGGTTTAACCAAACTAACCTGCGCCTTTTCCCTGAAGATGTCCAAATGTGTATGATATGATATGATGGAAATGACAGGCATAAGCCTTAGAGCAGGTGATAGTTTAGGGTCTAGGGACAAAGATTGTAACTCATGTTCAGCACAGCCTTGATTACATGATCCATTTTAAATTTGACTAATCCCTTTTAAGACTCACTTACTTTATTGTTCTCTCAAATATCCTGTGGCAATGATTTCCATAGCTTTCTCTTTGCTCACTGTGAAAACAAAATTCTTTGTTGTAACCATGCTGCCTTGTGAGTCATAAGCTCTTCACTGGTTCTTATTTTATGAATTCTGCAAGTTTTTAATTTTATAGACCTCTGTCTCTGTAAATTTCACCCATAGTCATCTCTTTTCCCAGATAACAAACTATCTTGCCTCGTTTGTCCCCATATTGGAAGCTGCCACATTCTTTGATCATGCCTGTTGTGCACATGCTGCCCTCTGGAGCTCCAGAGCACTTCCCAGCAGTGAAGCAGGACTGCACATGTGCCATTTGGAGTGTGGGAGCACCATGCAGGCACTGTGTGACTTCATAACAGTGTTTTTATCTTTTGCTATTGCTTATAAAAAATCCTAAAATTTGCACTGTCTTTGGATCATTGACCAGATGTCAGTGCCTTGAGGGCACCACCAGTCCTGACTGTCCTTGCCCCCCCCTTCCATGGCTCCCCCATGCTGCCCACAGTCCATGACCCCATTCCAGCTGCCCTTTGTCTCCTCCTCCCTTCTCACAGAGAGCAGCCATCTCTCACTGCTCTCCGAGAGCTGATTTTTTTGGAGACTATCTGCAATTAATCTCAGAGAGCAGTCAGGGAATGTGAATTTGCTGTGACCTTCACAACTTGAAAAAGGCCATTTGAAAAAAAAAATCAGACACCCATATTTTTTTTCACATTACTACTGATTACATAAATGTTGAAACCTAGTTCATTCCTTCAAGGAAATTTTGTTCACAATGTCAAATCCTGTCAACAGTGTGATGCACATCTGTATTGGGTTTATAGGCAACATTCAGGTGTGCATTTTAGCTAGTGTATTACTTAGGTTGTGTGGAGAGATCAAGAATACTGCAGGAAAGTACAACATACTCTATTGCCTCACATTGCTTAAAGCACAAAACCAGTGTATTTTACTTCGCCGGGATGTGAGATTTTGATCTCATACTCTTCCTAAGTAATAAAACTCTTTGGATCACAGAGCACAGAAGAAATAAGGTGTGAATCATTACAGTTTCCAAAGTATTCTTCATCTGGAAGAAAAATAATGCCTCACCTGAGGAAAGAATAAGACAAGACTGGGAAAAGGAAGAAACAATGGAATGTTGGAGCTTGTGGTGAGTGCACATTTACTCAGTCAATGTATATAACTGACTGAGGAAGAAGAGCATTAGTAAAATTGTGATTATTTGAGTTGCTAAAAAGTAAAATTCTTGTGATTTTTCAGAAATACCTTGGAAACCCCCTCCAATTTAAGTCCTGGAAAATTATTTAAGATTGATGTAGATTAACACATAGGGGGTTGGGGAAGCAAGGGCAATCATGGTCACTACATTAGCTACCTCCACTCTAGGAAAGAGGAGCACTGAATAAAATTTCAATTATAGAACAACTTAACAACCCCCACTAAAACTTGCTGAAAGAAATTAAATAATACATAATTTGAATTAAATTGAGCCATGACAATCATTCCATTTGGTGTCCAGTTCCAAACACCTCTTAAGACAGTTTACACTGCCAATGGATGGAAATTATATGTGTGATTTTGATAATGCTTTTGCTGACAACTTAAATTTTGAAAACTTTCTGCTCCCTCCACATTTTAAAGGCTATTATTTGAAGTAACTGAAGTTTTTTGTACATGGTGCTTAGAAAACAACTCATTTCAGCTGAGAAAGACTGGACAATAGTATCCCATACAAAGTCCTTTAAAAATGAAAGCCTTTTATAGCACATAAGACAGAAAATTTGGTCTATAAATCCAGAAGAGATAACATCCTTGGATTGCTTGTGTAGAAGAGAAGTTATTCTAAATAATTCACCATTTTCTGTTTAAAGACACTTAATTGTGTACAAGAGAATAGGTTAGGTGAATAAAATAAGGATCTTGGCTCATAAGTATGGAATCCAGCAGAGTTATTGAGTGAGGAGGAGCTGTCTGCTCTCACTTGAGAATTGCCCCAGCTTCAGGACAGTGTCCTCTGCTCGGCTGGGAACGCAACACCTTTCTCTTTTTTAAAACTTGCAGTGGGTTAATGTCACTGGGTAGAAGAGGCAGACTGACAAGCAGTACAAAAGGCCAGAAAACAAATTTTTTTGGCCGTTTCGCTTTGGCAAATTGTTTATCCTTGGAGTAATTACATGCATATGAGTTAATGTTTCTGTTCATATCAGTTGAAGTGGATACCCTGTTCACACCTTGTCCTGGGCACTGGTTTGCACTGCAGCATCATCTTGGAGAAGGCAGAGTAGCACTGTCTTTTTGGGTGAAACAAAAAGGAGAGTTGTACTCAAGGAGTGAGTGCATTTGTTGCACAAACTCCTAAAGACAGGTGCATTTGGAACACAAGTGAGAGTAGAGCTAGTCCAAAATAAAAGCCCGAAATTCGTGCAGTGTTGTCATCATGTCTGCAACACCAAAGCCCCATCTGGCTTTCCTGATGGGTTTCTGGGGGGCCACACTACTTGCTAGGGAAAACAGAGCTTCTGCAGTTCAAACCACCCAGGTACCAAGCGCTGCCCGCTTGCCCAGCGCATGTAAAAAAAATAGGCTAAAAATGCAACACTCTGCCTCTTAGCTGTGCTTTTAGGCAACAGAGAGAAATTGGGATAGGAAAACCTGAAAACAGATGTGCTCCACCCCCCCATTCATACCATTTATAGAGACCTGTTTACTCCTAATAGCCCCACTCAAGCTTGCTGTAAGAAATTAAGTCATAATATGTACTTTGATTTAAATTGAGCCATGACAATCATTCCTTTTGGTGTCAAATTCCATTCACCCCTTAAGAGTTTACACTGCCAATGGATGGAAATTGTATATGTGATTTTGATAATGCTTTTCCTGACAAAGTCATTTAATTAATGGCAGTGAAATCTAAGATTGGAAGTGAACCATGCCAGACAAAATAATTATTGGCTGCTATAATTTTTCCCCAAAGGCAACCTGCATTATTTATATGATCTATTAAATGGTGCATGCTTTTAAGTAGTTTATTTACATTTGAGAATAACCCATTCAAATCAAAACAGCATTTTTCTAACTATGGATAATAAATGCCATATAAAATGTATTTTTATAATCTAAAATGAGAACTGTGAATGGCAATCACCTAAGTGAGAGAAGGAAAACAGAGATACACTGGGAATAAAGGACTGACTGCTTTTGATTATTCCTATGTTTGGCTTGGATGGCCTGGCTGGTTAAAGGTGTAGACTTGAACAGCTTTCTTAACTAAAGTTTCTCTGATGGCCCTTTAAGCAGTACAGTTTTGCCACACTATTCTATAGACTCTCATGTGAGAAGTGCTGGTCTGCATCACCATACAGCTCTGCTCACTTGACCTATATTAAATTTTACTGAGACATGGAATTATTCAAAGTAGGGAACTCTGCAGAGCCCTCCTCCTTTAGGACAATTACTAAGTGGACAGTAATAAAAAGTGAAAGCAAATAATGAAATCCTGCTATGAGATTTCGGTGTCATTCCTTAAAGTATTTTAAATATCTGTCCTCTATTCTTCTTGTAAGAAGGAGAATATTCCTAGAGTTGCTTCAGATTGGGATTTCATTTTTGATCTAAGACAGATTGATCTTGCCATTTCTTTGTACTGATGATGCCTCAGATGTTATTCCCATAGAAACCTCCACAATAAAAGTCTTCTGTATGCAACAGGAGTGATACCAAATCTTAGTTACAAGGGATATGAAAATTGCATATTAATGCAATTTTGGAATAATGTTAATTTCATGGCTGCTATATAGAACTATTAAAATTTGTGGTTGCCATTTTCAAAGGTGTTTCTCAAAACTAATGCATCTAACTCTCCTTGATACTATTCTCAGTCTGATTATTTTTTTGTTATAGGGGTTTTAGTGAAAATCAGAGGTGCTCAGCACTTTTGAAACAAAATTCCATAGCTAAATATGGATTTATGAATCCGCTGAAAGCATCAGGGACCTTTAGTTCTCTAATAGGTTGTTTTACACATAATTTAGCTGAATAAAAGGAAGGCTTCGAGGTACTAGTGTAATCCAGTGAAAGGTGCAGCCTAATCTGGGAATATATGTTAGACAGTATTTCCATTTTTGTGATTTATTTATTTATTTTTCACTCGAAAGCAGATAAGAGAAAGCAAACAGAACATTGCCTGAGCAAAAGTGTATGGATGAGGAAAAAACAAAGAAAACCAATGACCCTGTTAATTTCTATAAATAATCAGAGAATTTTTTTTCTAAAGCTGTATGACTTTCTGAGACACAGTAGGTGCTTTAAAGTGTTAAAGCTAAATTGATTTATTTCAAAATTGAAATCAGCTACATTGGCACATACCTTATCTGCAACTGGTACCTAACATCCTGGAATGGGCTTACAGATATTTGTGAATTGAACACCTTAGGGATGATGATCTCTATGTGCCAGGGGAAACAGCCTGGCAGTAATGAACAATGAAGTAGAACCACAGGAGTCATTAGTCATTACTGTAAAACTGACACATATTTTTTAAACCAGAGACATTTGTCCTCTGCCTCTGAAACTCAAGGGGTTTTCCAGTCATACACCTTGCCCACATCCAGGCTCACACACAGGGGAGAGCTGTAAATTTTTTTGCATTGATTATGATTCCTCTTTGTGAATAAGAAAGTAACAAGTAACAGAAGTCCAAATAATGTGTTGGCTTTGGCCTTCTGCTTCATGGTAGAAATCAAAACACGTGACAGGAAGAGTTAGCATTTTATTTTTCATGTTAATTCAATTTTATGGATCACTGAGTTATTTAGATGTACAGTACTTAGCCTCCTTGTTTTTCTAATGAGAATTGACTAGGATGTATTTTTTCTATTTCCTCACTCTTTGGTTGTGAGTTTTGTTTCTTAATAGAAATTATGAAACCTGTGATACAATGGTTATCAACTTCTCTTAATAGCTTTTTGAAGAGCTGTAAAAGAATTTGAACAGCTTCAAAAGGTTTATAATTGACTAGTTTTTCCTTATTCATTGTTTGGTTAGCTTTACAAAGAATTTTAAGGAAACTAGGAGAGCAGCATTTGTTTTTGCACAATTCATGCAGCACAATGGCATGAATTAGGGACAGAAATCTTTCCTGTAAATCCTGTCTTTTTGAGTTCAGACCTTTAATATACCTTTTGGAGTGTTTGAGGTTGGGTTTTTTTTTTGTTTGTTCTTGGTTTTGGGGGTTTTTTTGCTCTGTGTGTGTGCAGAAAACTGAATTGCTGAATTGCTGCAATTTATATCACTGAACAAAATATAATTGTTCTGAATCTAAAGGCAGAATAACATTGTAAGAAGTGAAGTGTCATCATCTTTTCCAATCCTTCCTTAACACTATACAAGTATTTTTAGGTACTCAGATTCATTCATAGTGTGAATCAATTTGGAACACTGAGGCTGTGTCTGAAGACTTGAAAAATGACACTACTGCAATATTCATTTTCAATAAAACTAGTCAGACAAGAGGATGATTACCATTTCCAAACACTCATGAAGCAGTGAATTAATTTTATAAAAGTGAGATGGACAAAACTGCTTCAAAATTATCATTATAACCACTGCATATAGCTATCCTTAATTGATATTTTGAATATATTTTTATTTAACCAGGATGAAAAAAGCTGGTTAAAATTCCCCTTGACATAGAACATAACAAGATAGCGATCCCTGCAAAACTCATAATTCTCAGGGAAATTGTTAACCAATTATAAACATAACAAAAAATATCAATGGCTATGATGTATTTTAAACACAATTATGATAATAAAGTATAATCAAATATGTGCAAGCAGTAGCAATTACCAGTGCATATCATTAAGCCATCTGCTAATTAATCCTAAGCTATAATATGGTTTATTTAATAAGTTTCAGCATTTCCCTTTGAAGATGTCTACAGAAAAATAAGTGGCTTATGTCTGGTGAAGCAGGAAATGATTCTATGAGACTAGAGTTTTGTCATAACTTGGAACCTCTCAGATGTTTTTATTTAATTGTTGCCACTACTGCAATAATTTTAAATATCATCAGGCTGCTGGGAGCAAAACCTGAAAGAACAAGAGTGTGAAAGCCGCTTTTGAGTAGAAAACAGTTCACAACAGCCAACAAATCGATCACAGAAGAAGTAATCTCAAAGGCCTGAAATGATAGGAGAATCTCCTATTGACTTCATGGGACTGCATATCGAATGGGAACACTCAGTACTTTAAGATATAAAGTTGTTTAGTTTCACTGCCGAATTCAGTAAATTTATGTAATAGTTCTGTCTGGCTAATTACCTCATAGTTAGTGTCTGGTATTTTAAGTATCATTTTTCCCTATCATCCTAAAATTTGCTGCTACAATACAGAATATGTTTTGTTCTCATTCTGTCATGTGAACATCTACTATCGGAGCTGATTTACTCTCAGTTTCCTTATTTTCTCAGTGAAAAAGTCCATTCTGCCACGTATAAAGGACTATCCTCCTGTAATGAAATACAATATTTAAAGTATAGTATAAGCATAGCACTCCCTAATGATTTAGAAAACATTCTTTAAACTGTACATAATACATCTACTGCTAAATCTTTTGACATAACTTCATTTTCTTAAAGAAGGAAAGATGTTGCAATTTAGTGCTTTGTGAATTTTGTAGTGTTTGAACAGCCACTTCAATAAATGTTAAATTAGCAATATTTGTTTTAATAAGGGACAGTTTGTGCAAACCTTAGAGAGATGGAGGATTAAGTGATACTTTCATCAATCAAGATGACACTGCTCTTCTGGAGAAGAAAAGGGGGGCTGTGAGAAGGCAACGGGGGGAACAATCAGCTTTCATTTCTCTTGAAGGAAGTACTGCAGGGATTTATCAACTGGCAAGTCAAACGCAGAAAATGTCATCTGATAAAAGGCTGTGGTCTGATCCATCAAATACTCTGAAACACTGCTGAAGAAAGTATGGTGTAAAGAGAATAATTTCCGATATAAACCACTGTATGAATAGAAGCGTTTCATGAGGATTTTATCTGACAATAAGATTAAATCAGCTCAGTTAAAAACAAAAAAGAGGCACTTGAGTTCTCACAGTCCTTAACTTTTTCAAATAAAGAAAAAACATGAACTTGCCTGTCTTTTTCATTTGGACCAGAGAGCTAGAACAGTCCTGTAAATCTATAGTAGATTGAATTTACAGTAAAAAGGGAGCTGAATTTGCATTGCTCCTAGTTGTACATACTGCTGCTGCTGCCCGAAGGGGAAGGGTGTAGAGTGACCAGCTCGTTACTTGCCACTGACAGCTCTGTGAGGTGCATTGCTCCTGCTCTATAAATGAGTCCAGATTTTGTTTTTTAGCCCAACTTAACTGATTTGATCACTGGCATAAGGCAACCCTGATAGTGGTGGCATGGTCTGTGGTGTCAGACAGTGAAGCACGGCTAGGCTGAGCCCAGAGACCAGCTCACAGACCTTGCCCCAAACTGGTAGGACTCTTGGATTCATCTTACCTTCCTCAGTCTCCTTTCAACAGTTAGTTATGCACTGAGACTAAAATGCAGGTCTCCTCTAGGTGCACAAGCCAGCAAAAAGGGTAAAGGAAACATCATCCGAGCCATGCCCATGGTGGGTGGCAATCTGGAGACAGTTCCTAGCTGAGTTTGCTGGAGAAGCCTCTCTGTGATTCCACTCAACTCTCTGCCTGCTCCCTTATTCCTCTCCAGGCAATGACTCACCTCCTGTAGCAGGCCGAGAAACTGCACATCTGTGCCTAGAGGAGGACAGCCACCCTATGCCAGATTTCCCCTCTTCCTGCTTTGCCAGTGAATTGTCTTAATCCACTTTGTTTCGCTCCTGTCTCATGAGATGAAGTGCGATCACAAGCAGAATATGTACTGTCATGCACATGACTTAGACAGCATTATATTTATTCTTATTACTTAAACACAACCTTCCACCTGATCTTGAATCTTTCATAGTTATATAAAGCCATCTTTATCAAAAATAGGACATAATACAAATACCAAATGAGCTCAGTACAAAAGAGTCAATGTAAGCTGGCAATTACAGCAGAAAAAAGAATGCTTTACACAAATATAAGGGAAGGCATTTTCATTTGTGTGCCTAATAATAATATTAAAAAAAATTATCTCTGCCATTTGACGTCTCAGACAAAATAAATAACACCTTTAAAAATATTATTTTACTGCTGTCTAGGACTTAAAAAGACATCAGCTTCTACAGTTCCTAAGGAAATCAAACAGCACAATTTTAAACTGCAGGTTACCACTATAAAACAAAATATTGCCATTGGCACTTTCTCCAAATCAAAGAAAAAGATTTTTTTTTCAGTAAATAAAGCCAAAATAGACAAAATAATAAATGCAGCTACAATATGTTCATAGCTCTTCACGGCTATCATCTACAGACTCAGACTCATACAACTTAATCCATGCATAGGAACTTTCATCAGAATTTCATTCAA
Organism: Donacobius atricapilla; assembly: GCA_013397315.1. Taxonomy (NCBI): domain Eukaryota; kingdom Metazoa; phylum Chordata; class Aves; order Passeriformes; family Mimidae; genus Donacobius; species Donacobius atricapilla. The sequence goes on from WBMY01011188.1 coordinate 95,429, forward strand.
CAGAAGGATTATTTTAGGGGGTGAAGTAAAGGAAAATCTAGTGTGTCACGAGCTGTTATTCTGACTAGGAAAGCATGAAAGCTTGACAGTCCAGCCTATGACCAAACACCACCTTGTCAACTGGCACTAAGTGCCACATTCAGTCTTTCCGTAAACACTTCCAGCACTGTTCCAGGAACAGTAACCACTTTGCCGGGCAGCCCATTCCAATACCCAATCACCTTTTTGTGGAGAACTTTCTAGGTTCAACTTAAACCTCCCCTGGTACAGTTTAAGACTGTCCTCTTGTACTGTTGCTGGTTGCCTGGAAGAAGAGACTGACCCATACCTGTCTACCATCTCGTTTCACAGAGTTGTAGAGAGTGATGAGGTCTCCCCTGAGCCTTGTCCTCTCTAGGTTAAACACCCCCCGCTCCCTCAGCAGCTCCTTGTAGGACTTTTGCTCCAGACTCTTCACTGGCCTTTTGCCTTTCTCTGGACATGCTCCAGCAGTTCAACATCCTTCCTAATTCTGGGGGCCCAGAAATAGACACAGCACTCACCAGTGCCCAGTACAGGGGAAGAATGACCTCCCTGCTCCTGCTGGCCTCACCATTCCTGATCCAGGCCAGGATGCCACTGGCCTTTTTGGCCACCAGGGCACACTGCTGGCTCATGTTCAGTCGGCTGCCACCAGTACCCCCAGGTCCCTTTCCACCTGGGCACTCTCCAGCCATTCTGTCCCCCACCTGTAGTACTGCAGGGAGTTGTTGAGGTCAAAGTGCAGGACCTGGCACTCAGGTGTGTTAAACCTGACATTGTTGGACTCAGCCCATAAGCCCAGCCTGTCCAATCCCTCCAGCAGATCAACACTCGCTCCCAACTTGGTATCATCTGCAAATTTGTTAATGGTACACTGAATTCCCTCGTCCCGATAATGAAAAAAGGTGTCAAACAGAGCTGGCCGCAGCACAGAGCCCTGAGGGACACCACTGGTGCCTGTCCCCAGCTGGATGCAGCGCTGCTCACCACCACTCTCTGGGCTCGGCCATGCAGCCAATTCCTAACCCAGCAAAGAGAGCTCCTGTCCAAGCCGTGGGCTGCCAGCTTTTCCAGGTGCGTGCTGTGGGAGACAGTGACAAAGGCCTTGCTGGAGTCCAAATAGACAACATCCACAGCCTTTCCTGCATCCACCAGGCGGGTCACCTGGTCATAAAAGGAGACCAGGTTGGTCAGGCAGCACCTGCCCCTACTAAATCCATACTGTCTGGGTCTGATCCCCCAGCCACCCTGTAAATGCTGTGTGACAGCACTCAGGATGGCCTGTTCCATAACTTTGCTGTACTCAGAGGTTAGGCTGTCAGGCCTGTGGTTTCCCAGATTCTCCTTCCAGCCCTCATATAGATGATTGCCACACTGGCCAGCTTCCAGTCATCTGGGATCTCCTCAGCCAGCCAGGACTGATGATAAATCATGGAGAGCGCTTTGTTGAGCTCTCCAGCCAGCTCCCTCATCACCTGGGGATGGATTTCATCTGGTGCCATAGACCTGTGAGCACCTATGTGACTCAGCTGGTCTCTGCTGCTTCCTCCTGGATTAAAGGGGGGCTATTCTGCTCCCTGACGCCATCTATTAGCTGAGGAGTTCAGCTGTCCTGTGGGTGGCCTGTCTTGAAACTTTTCTTGTTGAAAACCAAGGAAAAGAAGGTGTTAACCTCAGCTTCTTCTTTGTTTTTGATGACTGTATTCCCCACCATGTCCAATAAAGAATGGAGGTTTTCCTTGCCCCTCATTTTGTTATTCATGCATTTATAAAAACATGTTTTATTTTCCTTTACAGAAGTGATTATGCCTACCCAAGGCTTCCACTTATCTCCTAGGTCATTCATTGGTTTCTGCATTTGCATCTGTAGTAACTATCTCAAGCAAGCAATATACAAAGTGTTGTCAGCCAGTCTCCAAAGTAAATATATGGATAAATAAATGTTCTAGTTTCTTGGTTCCTTAATGGGTGTAAGCATGTGTAGGATTCTAATGTTTCATCTTTACTTTCCATTGTAGCTCAAAAGAAACCTTGAAAACAGTGAAGACATTTTTTGGAAGCTGTATCTCTGCAGTGGGACAAGCTTATGTTCAAATCTGGATTTAGAGACTCAAACATTTGGGACATGTTTAAGGCTTGTGAGAAGGTTTTACACATTCCAAAGCCAGAAAAAAACTTGAGAATTTGGGTTTAAGTTTGGGCTTTGGTGCCAAGACCTGCTCAGAGGTGGAAGGGAATGGACTTTCTCTGGATTTCACTGTTTACAGTAGTAGAATAGCTATAAAAGCAGCTTTCATGCCTCCCTTCCTCATTCTCTGTTCTCATTTTTCTCTCATTTCTCTTCCACTTTTAAAGCATAATGATGGACAAATGTTTTTTTCCCCCCAAATTTCCCATTGAGCCCAATATGCAGACACATTTATACACAAATCAGTTATATAAAAATGCTCTGTATTATCTAAGAACCCTAACAGAAGTGAAGCATTTATGCCTCAGCAGGTAATAGTCAAATATTCCAGAGATTTTTGTTTTGTGTCTGAAGTGAATTATGAAGAATTGTTGAGGGTGAGAAATGACCTTTAAGCCCATTAAGTACATTAGAGGCTGATTGTTGCACAACCTTCCAGGATGGCAACTAATTGCTTCCAAGGCAACCCTGGCACTTCTGATTTGTTGTTGTTGTTGTTATCATTAATCTTGTCATTTATGAGTTTCTTACTCTTTGTTTAAAAATTTTGTTCCCTTTTTCAATTAACATTCTTTTTCCATGTTCCATGTTTCTACTTTAGTCCCATCATCCACACTATGATTAAAGATGATACATTACCAACATTAATTTATCATACACCATTTAACACTCATGACAGTTTTTTCCTTTTTAATATGCCTTTTCTCCTTCTTCATCCTTGTTGTTAAATTATACATGAATTTTCAATTTGGCCTTATTTTTCTTTAAAATCAACCAAACAAAATTTCTAGTCTATCATATCTTTTCTTTAAATGCTGCATTATCGCCACTGACATTGAAAATATAGGAACAGAAATCACCTTTAAAAAGATTTTATGCTTGGCTGGAAATAAGTCGGTACGCATTATAAAATAGACATTTTACTTCATTTTTAAAGCAATGGTTTAGTTCCTCATTTTTGCATGAACTTTTAACTCCCCCCAAGAAAACTAGAAATTCATGTCTGGCGAACTCAGTGTGATCTATCTGCTTAGAGGTATTTTGTAGCCCTCTGGTGTAACCCCAGGTGGAGTAGGCAGCTTAGATTTTGTGTGAGCTGAAGGAAAAAGGGAAAGCGTAAGCTGTGGGTAATTAGTAAACTGTGATGGCCCCATGAAGTGCTTCTCAGGACATACTAGAAGAAAGGTAAATCCAAGGTTTTTTCAGTGCTGATGGAAAAAACTGTACTGCCACCATCCTGATGCACCAGCATTTGTGTGGAAGGAAGATTCAAGGTTTCTCTCCTTTCTTGCAAGCTGGGACGTGACTGGCACAAGAATCCCTCTCCTACACTGAGTATTACCATATTCTGCCTGTATCCAGGAAAAAAAACTGTGGGTGCTGTTTGAGCGGGAAGGCATTGCTTAGCATAAATGAATTTATAATTCCTCCTTGCCTGTGCTTCGGGAAACATGACAGAAGACAGCTTTGAAACAGCTTATAAAAGCTAATTCAGAAAGTCACCAGTATAGCACACTAATAACTGAATTTCTGATACGAAAACAAGGGGAAAACAAGGGGAAAACAATGGGAAAACAATGGAGTTAATAGTTAAAGGTGTCTAAATGAAGAGGAAGAAGTATACTCCATGGGCCTTTAAAAAGTATAAGTGCCTACAATGCACCCTGCAGAGAAAAAGAGAGCTCAAAAACCACTTGCCACTGCAGGTTCCACAAATCTCTGGAGACACTGTAAATTTTATCTGAACTCATAAATATCAATTTCATTACTGTTCTACTGGGAACCAGTAATGCTGATTTGAGATCTCTATGTCAGATTCTTGATTAAGGAATAGTAATACATGGAAAAGAGAACTTTTAGATGTGATTACAAGCCACTGTACTTTTACCCTTTGGATACAAGGGTGGTAGGTTGACCCTGGCTGGATGCCAGACACCCATCCAAGCCTCTCTGCCACACTGCTCAGCAGCTGGACAGGGGAGGGAAAATATAGCAAAAGGTTCAGGGGTTGAGATAAGAACTTAGGGAGATCACCCATCAAATACTGTTACAGGCAAACCAAACTCTAATTAGAGATAATAATTGAATTTATTGCCAACAAAATCAGAGCTGGATAATAAGAAGTAAAATAAGACCTTAAAACAAGCTTCCTACCACTGCTTCCTCCTTTATCAGCTCTCCCTCCTTCTCCTCCAGCAGCACAAGGAGATGGGAATGGGGGTTACAGTCAATTCATCACAGGTTGTTTCTGCCACTGCTCTGGTAGAGAAGTCTTTCCCCTTCTCCATCATATGGTCCCTCCCATGAGAAAGAGTTCCCCACAAACTTCTCCAATATGTGTACATGCCACAGCAGCAGTTCTCCATAAACTACTCCAACGTGAGTCACTCTTTCATGGAGTGCAGTCCTTCAAGAACAGTTTGCTCTAGTGTGGGTCCACCATGGGACTACAGGTCCTACCAGGAAACCTGCCGCCATGTGGGGTCCTCTCCCCGAGGGTCTGCAGATGCCTGTCAGGAATCTGTTCCAGCATGGACCTCCCACGGGGTCATGGCTTCTTTCAGGTCTCCACCTGCTCTGCTGTGGGTCTCCTCCATGGGCTGCAGGTGGCTCTCTGCATCCCTGTTGCCCTCCATGGGCTGCAGGGGCTCAGGTGCTTCATCATGGACTTCACCACAGGCTGCAGAGGAATCTTTGTTCAGGCACCCTGGGGCACCTCCTCACTCTCCTTCTCTACTGACCTTGATGTCTGCAGAGTTGTTCCTCTCATATATTCTCACTCCTCTGTTCTCTAGCTGCAATCACATCTGCAACATCACTTTTTTTTCTTCTTAAGTATATGATCACAGAGGATTTACCACCATTTATGACAGTTGCTCTCTAAATCTTCCTGAGCAGGGGGCATGGAAATGGAGGTGCTGATCTCTTCTCCTTGGAATCCAGTGACAGGACACTGGATGGGGATGCTCCAAAGCGGCAGCAGAGGATGTTTAGATTGGACATTAGGAAGCCTTTCTTTACCAAGAGGATGGTCAAACACTGGAACAGGCATCCAAGAGAGCTGGTTGATGCCCCAAGCCTGACAATGTCTAGGAGGAATTTGGACCATGCCCTTGATAACCACCTTTAACTTCTGGTCAACCTTGAATTTTTCAGGCAATTGGACTAGTGAGAGCTGTAGGTCCTTTCCCACTGAAATATTCCATTCTAATCTATTCATCCAGAAGGAATATAAGCTCTGAAGAGGAACCAGTTAAAAAACATCAATTATGACAGAGGACACATTTGAACTGAAGTATTTGCCATGGAATCTGAAGCAATTCAGATCTGCTCTGCTCTCAAATGCCCGTGTGGTCCATTGCCAGTTAAATTAGGATTCTTAGCCTGGTCCTTGTCGAGTCCCGTACAACATTTCTTAGTCTTACTTTGGAATTTGACTCAGGCTCATTTCAATCTTTATTTTTGTCAGTTTGTGCAACGGTTTTATCATGGCCAGGACGTGATAACTAATAAGCTTTGTAACAGGGCTTGTTTTCTCAAGACTTGCTGTCCCAATGCCCAGGTATTCTGAGAATCCTACAGTTTGGGCACAATGTATCATAAGAAGTTAAGTGTTCCAAAGTGCCTTTAGTTAAATTTTAATGTTGGCAAAATAAACCACCATATTAAGGCCTGTTACTAGGTATTTTGTACTGGGACACATAATTCTTCTGAAGCAAGAAAGCCCTGCATTTTTTTGGTGTACTAAGCTGCTGTCCTGGTGTGACTAGCTTCCCCCTAAAGGAACACTTCAACATAAACATAGAGCTAATATATATCCTACCAAATCAAGTACTCAAAAAGAGGATCTCATTTCCTCATTGGAGTGAGAGCAAATTTGACAGTTTTCTTCTACAGCATCTGTCATAATTCCTCTCTATGTTCTCACTCTTTAAAATCAAAGCATTTAAAATAGAAAAGTCATTTATGGTATTTTCTTGATATGTGTTTGGGCATAGTAGGTGTGAGTGCTTAAAAAGCATGATTTATATAGAAATGGTATTTCTTGTATGACATCCAGCAACAACATAAGACTGAGATGAGAATGAAAATAATCACCTAAATTAGCACTGCAGAGGGATGTTAAAAGGAATATTTATGACCATTCAGGGAACTTCAGCAAGACTAAAATAAGTCACAAAAGTCTAAGGAACCCTCTTTTGAATTCTGCTCTTCACAAACAGTACCTTTCAAGGTACAACACCAGAGGCATATTTCAGTCTCTCTGAGCATACCTCTTTCATAAAGCAACATTAAATTCCATATACTGGCTTGGTTTTGCATTCTCATTTAATTGTTTTGTAAACCCTTCATGTCCTCCAAGTATTGACTAAAAAAATCCTCCTGCTTTTGTCATCTATAAATTTTGATACCCTCAATATCAAATAAATTTTTAAATCACTAATATAAATGTTAAATAGAAAATAGCTCTAGGCAACCTCATCTGTCATATTCTGCCTGGAGAATACCTCATCATTTATTATGATCCTTCAGGGGCCCACTCACTACCTACTATTAATCTATTTTCCCTGACCAGTCTTCATACCTCCCTCATGACTTTTCTTACTAGTTTCTTATGATCTATATTTGGAAAAGTGCTGCTAATATAAATGCAAATTCACCTCACAGTGTTAACCTGTTAACCATAGCAGATAAAGATCACATTTTTCTCTATGATATGTTTCCAGTTTCATGCTGACACCAGCTAACAACTCTTTCCCTTCAAATACTATACTATATCCCCTAAGCATGAAGGTGTTATGCTAGTGTAGATAATATTAAACCGTGGCACCATCTACTCTCTTAGCCTTTGCCAAAATGGCAGAGTTGGTCCTCTAGTTTTTGTTAACAGGATGGTTTCTTGTATTCAAAGGGGAAGATCAGGGACATCTGTTAGGCAGCGCAAATAATTCCTTCTCTAAAACAAAGCGATTTCACCTTCCATGGTTCTCAGCTGCATCATACTTTCTCCCTTGCCATGTACGATGCTTGCACCATCATGCTCCAGGTGACAATAGGGATCGGCTAACTGTTCTCCCTCTCTCAATAACTGCAGAGATCTGGCATGTAAAGTGCGTGTTTAATTATTCTGCTGTTATCCCATCATCACAAAATTATTGCTCTATTATTTTGACAAGAAATTGTAGTCCTTGTCTCTTACAAATATTAATTTATCTTACATCTTCTGCTAATTATGTTGGCTTTCAATGTCTACAAGAGCACTGTGTAGAGGGGGGAAGCAATAGCCATATCAACTGCTTTGGAATGTTCAGGAAATCATTTTCCAGTCCTAAAATAAGGTAGAATAAAGATTTTACTCCTAGTACTGAAGCAATGGCCATTACTCCATAGCTAAGGTTAAGGTGCATTTGCACAGCTATTGAGGTGTTTGTTGGGTTTGGAACGCTGCAGCGAGAAAAGGGATGCAGGTGGCAGCTGGAACAAGTTGGCCCTACAAGATCTATTGAGGTGGATTTCTCTCTGGGACAGGGAAGCTGCAGCCAGTTGCAGCATGCCAAGAGTTACACAGGCAGAGAGCCTGGGCTGCAACACTGCACCAGCTGTGGGGAGAAAGGGAAAGAGGCTTTGTGCAGGTGCAAGATTGGGAGCTCTTCCCATGGACTGAAGAAAAGGTGTGTTTCTTCCTTCAAGGGCATGGGAGATTTCCTTGGGGTTCAGATAGCTCAAGACTCAAGGGGCAGCTGAGTAACAGACTAACTCTTGGGGTGATGTGGCCCCTGAAATGAGGAAGGCAAGGGCTAAATACACAACCCTCCTCTGTCCAAATCTGATAAGGATGGGAAGAGTTTTCTATAGTCAGTGAATGTACATACACTCTACCCTGCCTTCCTCTTCCTATATATAATTACAGTACCTCCTTCTGGTACTATAACATATGCCTATTTGAAGTATAGTGCAGCTGTTATTTTAAGAAGAAAAGCTGTTTAATTGGGTAATTAAACAGAATATTGTTTCTACCACTCACAGAAGCTTTTTTTTAATATTTGAGGGAAATGAAGACAAGTCACAATACATGTAATCTCCAGCTGAAGTTGTGCATACTTATTCTCTTGTAAGAAATACTGGCTGATTTTTCAAGAACTTATTGAAATCTCATGAGTTAAATGCATTCATGTGCAGGAAGGCTGGGAATTTTGGCAGAAGCTATACTTGGCTAAGAAGGAAGAATCTTATTGAGCTAAAACACAAAAAGGAAATATACAAGAGATAGGAGAAGGTACAGGGAAAAAAAAATAAGGTAGAATATTGCCTGGGTGCTTAGGGACAAAATCAAGAAGGCCAGAGCCTGTCTGGAGCTCAGATGTGTAAGGCACATTTAGCACAATAATAAGGGACTTTACAGTCATGCTATTTGTAAAACAAAACTCAGGAAAAACTAGTGGTGCACTGATGGCTAGAGGGGACAACAATGAACAATGTGGAAAATATTGAAGCACTCAGTGCCTACTTAGACTGGAAAACAAAACCTTCTTCTAGACCTCCATATTCATCAGCAGAGTTTTAGAAGGGGGAGTGCAAAAAGTAGTGGAGGACCAATATGTTAAGAATTCCTTAGAGAAGCTGAGCTCAAGATCTATGAAGATAATGGAATTTACATAGGGACGCTGGCAGAGATGGTGGATGCAATAGTGATATTATTATCATCATCTGTGAAAAGGAGTGGCTGACAGGGGAAGTCCTTAAAGTGGAAAAAGGCTAACTCAATGCCTGTTTCCAAAAATGGCAATGTGGAGGACCCAGGGATCTATAGGCCAGTCCTCCTCCATTCAGTCCCTGGAAAATCTGTGGAACACATTCTATTGGAATACATTTCCAAACTTGTGAACGACAAGAAAGTAATTGGGACCAGGCACCACAGATTTATCAAGGGTAACTTGCTTAACCAGCCCTGTAGCCATGGCCTTCTTTAGAAAAATAATTGGCAATGTGGCTAAGAAGAGAGCAGTGATTTTAATGAACATTGATTTCAGTGAGGCCTTTGACACTATCTGAGTATTCTCACTTGTAAACTCAGGAGGTGTATGTAGGGCAAATGGGCTGCTAGGAACCTGTGTCTGGACTGGCTGGCATGGAAAGTAGTCATCAGAGGCTTCATGTCTGCCTGGCAGATGGTGACAAGCAGAGTAGTCTTGTAGTCTGTCCATCGGCACTGGGGTTCGCATTGTTCATTGTCCTCAGAAATGTCTGAGTGGTGCCACACAAACTATTCTCAGTGAATTCACAAATTAGGGGCACTGGCGAACACAATGAATTGCAGGGTTCCAACCTAGAGAGCCCCTGTGAAATCTGAGAACTAGGCCAACAGACACCTGGTGGAGTTTAGCAAGATGTCCAAAGGCCTGTAAGCAGGATGGGAATTCCCACTCACTGGTACAGGCTGAGACATGATGATCTGGCCACTGACTTGCTGAAAAGGACCTGAAATTCCTGGTGGCAAGGTCAGTAGAGTTGACTTCTGGGTGCATATAAGCCAAGAACGTGCTCTTAGTGCAAATAGAAGAAATTATGAATAAGCTTCATTCAGGCAATTATGGTCTACAGACCATACTGAGTGTACTGCTCTACTTTGTCATGGGAAATCCAGCTTTGCAATAGTGGGTTCAGTTTTTGTTCTCCCATTTCAAAAGAGCTTACATGGAAACTGGAGAGTGTGAAACAGTGGGTTTTCAAGATGTTTGAAAATATCCTCTGTATCTGCCTACAAAGCAGACCTCAAATTGTTGTTTTTATTCTGAATGTGGTCGGTGCTTTGAGTGAGCTGGTGTTCAAATGTACATCTACAGAGCCTTCAGAGGAAATTGAACTGATTTTTAAAAGCGTTGTATAACAGATAGCAACCAAACTAGTTGAGAAGATAGAAAATCAACTCATGTGGAAATATGTGATATGGTAGCTGGATTCATTCAACTTCCTAAACTACCTAAAAGAGCTGCTACATTTTAGAGCAGTTTAGACCTGTAAAAGAAGCCCCTAATTGTCCAGTTCCAGTGGAGAGGTCTGCAATGGGGTAATCAAGTATAGACTTATGATAAGCCTTCAGCCTGAGGCGAGGTTTTCCAGAAAGCAAGAAAACAGATTTTTTCAAAATGGTCAATATGTTAAATGTTGAGTTATTCTGAAAATGACTATGGATCATCACAAGCATATATGTGATGAGGATTCCATCAAATCAAAAATTACCATTTGCCAGTGATTGAATCTCACCGCAGCTACACTTAAATTGCATGACTCCTCATGAGGAATACTGTTATGAGGATGAAATCAATGGGAGTTTGTCAGGCTTCAGTTGGATTCAAACATTCTCCTGGGAAGGACACATTGCTATAACTCTGAATTTATAACATTGCCCTCCATAACACTGTGACAACTATTGTTGTAGCATTGCCTCTGGGGAGTTAAAATGTAAACATATCTCAATCATGCTGTTTAGATTTTAAAGGGGAGTAAGGATTTGAAGTACAGGAATATATATATGACGCTGACTAGGGAATAACTGGTATTTTAGTAGCAATATTCATCTAAGTCTCAAGATAAGGAAGAAAATTTTCTTCAAAATGCTACTTAAATAGATGCATAGCTAGGTCCTGAATCAGGAGCTATTTAAAGCGAACAACTGTCCTAACCTTGTCAGACACATTTGTTTTCTTTATCTGTGTGACTGTCAGGAGGGAGACCAGAAGAAAATTAGAAACTGAACTTTAGACTTTCTCTCTGCCTCCCCTGTTGTTTCCCAGAATCACTTGCAAAGCAATTGCCAAACCCAGAAAGACATTCAAAACGTGGACTTCAAATTATTTTAAGACTGTAAGCCACAAGTACAGTTACATCAATATAAAGCACACTGATAAAGCAGTTGGCCAGTAATCCAAGTTCTAGTCATGCATTATTTTGGACATAAAGAAAAGTGGAGCTGTGGTGCCTCCTACTGGCTCTGTGTCTCTTACCTGCCATGTCTCATGAGCATTACCATTATATCCTTGAACTATTAATGCAGACGCAATGATGGTTAGGAGTGCCTCAGAAAAGGTTTTAGATATGAAAGACTGCAGCTATTTCAATTTAAAAGAAACCAAAACTGACAAAAGCAATTAGTGACTCACAAATATACATCCAACAGGAGCAATGTATGCATTTTTTCTTACAATCCTACTTACCAAATGGATAAAGATGTTTCCTTGACAGACTATGTCATTTGACGTAAAACTGAATATGCTTTTTACATTGATCTTACTCCAAAACCCAAAAATATTCTTTGAGTCAAATGTTGTTCTGATTCAAAAGTAACAAAGCAGAATCACAAGAATAATTCATTTTTCTGGTCCTACCTCTTTTTCACAGGCTCTGAATTGTACCAGGCATAACTATAAATTGCTCTGTGGATGAAGAGCCTGCTAAGTCATTATGTTTGTAGAGGAATTTTTGTCTCAGTACTACTGCATATATTCAGCCTTCCCATGCAATCTAGATACAAGAGCAAAACCCAACAGTTCAAAATGTTTAAGAAAACATATCCTTCATTTTTTAGGAAAAAAAAATAGTGTTATAGATAAAATTATAGGTTTTAATAAAGAATTAATCTAACAGTTGCCACAACACTGTGTATCATAACGTGGCTGATTTTTGGTGTGGCTTTTCCTTTGGCTGCTATGCTAGACAGGAGCGTCCCTGAAGAGGTGCTGTGCACATTTCAGTTTTTCTGAAAACTCTGGGATCAGTCACGGATTTGGGATGACTGGGCATATTCTTGGATTGTACATACTTGGCTCAGCAGTGATCCACGGGTCTGTCCTGTAATTTAAACACACTCTCCTCAACAGCTCCACATACTCCTCTCTCCAAATCCTGTCCTCAAAGATAAATTTCATTTACATGGATTTACAAAACACAGGTAAATACATGATCATTATGCTTAACTTTAGACTATTTGTCCCCAAGAAAACACAGGAAAGTCATTGTGACAATACTGCACTTGCATCTAAATAAATGTGTACTATGAAATAGCAAATATATAGCAACTATGTAGATAGTGGGAACTCAGAGATTTCAGACCATCATAATCTTGAAAAGCAGAACTACCATGCAATATTTTTTGCTGGTATTTCAAACAATTAGTAGGACTAGACAGGAAGATTCAGGACACACAGCAAACAGCTTTCACAGCTAACAGCTGCCATGCAGAAAAATTTGCATTGGGAACTTGAAATGCACAAAAAATGTAAACATGATCTAATAAGGGAAATCACAGCACAGATGTACAAGTGATTATAACACTCCTTGCCTGAGATGCAAATAGGAAAAACCCCCTATCAATTCATAATCAAGCTTCTTGAACTCATTCAAGCTTTGGAGGACACAAAAGCCTACAGTATAACAGAGGTTTCAAATGCTAGATAGAACCTGAACAAGTTTCTAGCCCAGAAAGACAAGGACAAAACCCAGCACAAAACGCTCATGGTGTTTTGTACTGAGTTTCATCCAAAGTTCTTCTCAGGCTCTGATTCCAGATTCTGCAGAGAGCTAACTTTTAATACAGTCAATATTTCTTCAGGAACATGGCAAATTACTTGACAGGTTGAAGAGCCTAGTCACGCAAAGGCAAAGTGACTCAGACACTGACTGTAACTTGTCTGTCCTCAATAAAAAGGATGCTTTTGTTTTGCAGCTGCACAGACATTCTGCCTTTGCAGTCGTCGTTCACATCCATACTATCTGAAGACAACATCAGTATCATTTCCACAAATGGAAATGGCTTCATGGTAGCGAGAAAAGCCAGATCTTTTATTAAGCAAAATGAACAAAAATATTTTAAAGGACATAGAGGCTCTTTATTCAGACTCATCAATTTATTCCTCTTTGTTTCAGCCATGACTTTGTCCCCATAAGAACTCGTGTCATCTCAGCCCTCCCCTTAGGCTATAAGGTCTCAGTTGATAAGGTGTTTTGAACAGGTTACTCCAAATGAAGTTTTTATAGCACTTGTTAAATGGTTACTTGATTTTAATAGCAGATTCTGGGCACTCTGTCAGCAAAAATAACTGACACCACTATTAAGCATGGCCCAGAAAATAACTCAGTTTTTTCCTAGCTTGCATTTAGTCTTACAGAGAGCAAGAGTTATGTTGCAAATTGCTAAAATTTCTGGCTAGCTGCTATCTAGAATGGATTGTATTAAGAAGTTTATTGCATTACACCACGCACATTGTGTCAATAACCATATAGAATGAGCATTGTCTTTCAGATGTTTTCTATAGTATTATGTTGAACTTATCAGTGTAGCTCTCAAACCACCAGCATAATTAAGATATTTAAGTTATTGATGTCATTTGTTTCTCATTTTTTTAAAAAAATTCTCTATTTTATAAAAAAATCATGGAAAAATATTACAGACATATTTGAGTATACATGGTTTTGGAAGCATTACTGTAATCCCCAGGAAGTAATTTAATTAAAATGGATTTTTCTACCTCAAGACATCTGAAAAACACTTTTTTATAAATATTGGATATAGAAATGTCCTTACAGTAACAACCGTCAAAACTCCAGCTTAAGTAACAAAAAGCTTAATAAAGTTCACTTTGATTAATGATACTTTCCTCTCCCTCTGATTTTGAACTGCCATCTGCTAATAGCATAATCAAGGGTCCCTCTACCTTCTTCTATAAATGGTTGTGTTGTTCCCTATAGAATGCCACCAGAATTGCACCAGATGTGAGTTTGGCACAATGCCCTTTTAGATTCAGTGAGTCTGACCCTGCAGAGACCCACCCACTCCCTTTCCTTTCCTTGACTCCACGCTGATGCTGCTGAAGTCGATGGAAAGATAACTCACATATCCCTTCAGACGGTCAGTCATAATTCTGGACAAATAGACTGACCAGCAGCTGGTGCTGAGAAGAGTGAAATCAGACCAGTAGTGTTGGTTAAACTGCCAGGCACACCTGCTAAATATCAAAATGCCAAAGGCCGTATGCACTCCCGTGTTACGCCAGGTTTATGTCAGGGAAACCCTATATGCTGAAGCAGGGGACTGTATAGGCCCACTGGGGCTAAGGGTCAAATTCTGACCCTTGTGATCCCCTTCCCTTTTAAACTCAACTATTTTAACACATTTAGTGATTGCTTTTCTATTTTAGTATCCAGCCACCGTTGAAGCCATCCTATGGACCTAAAAGGAATCCAAATCTCATTTACCCAAAAGGGAAATTAATTTAATCCTCCAATTTCTACCACTCAGATGATCTTTAATAGGTGGCAAGAAAGTGGACTAGGAGAAAGAGAGCAGTTCTTCCTGAAGAGCAGAGGAAGTCCTGCCCCATTCCTAAAAGCAAGGGTATAGACAGCTATCTTGGGAAGATTGTTCTGGCTTTTGAAACCTTTCTGAATGGAATTGCTTCACATTGCAGCATCCAAACATCTGAAAATGTGGGATTTTAAAGACAAACCTTTATTTCAGTTTTCCTACTGATGCCTATGTGTTTTCCTCCCTATTGCTGTGTGCCCTGTTCCTGTCGTGTTTGCCCCTTTGGACTTTACCTGTTGTGTGTGAACGTTATCTTGCTATAGTTATGCCATACTATCTAATTTGTTAAACACATTTTGAATGGTCTGATATGGGTGAATTCCTGAATGCTATACAGATATTCTCGCTTCTAGAAATTGTGATTGTTCCCCAGAACTATTGTCACTTTTGTAACTCATAATTTTCTAGGACATGTCAAACCTCTATTTATTTTCTAGGAAAGAAGTCACCTCAGTTTATGACAGTAATTGCATCAAATATAGAGTGACTTGAAGTTTTTTTCTTTCTTCTTCATTTTTTATCCAGATATTCCTCATTGTCCCTTTAGGCAACCTCTGTCACCAACAAAATAATTGTTCCATAGTGATATAACCCCAGTCTGCCAGCAGGAAGCAAAATGTCGCACTGACTGTCATTGCTGTTATGTGGAGCTTTTCCCAGGGCTGCAGGCCTGGCAGGCTCAGTAGTGTAAATCCTATTCACAGTCATTGTCCCACTGCAATTAACAGAGGTGACGTTTACTGGTCTGAGCTCACGAGTTTATGTTTTATAGCTGTGAGAGCAGCATTTCAGGGCTTTCTCAAGTATATACCTCTGAGGTGGGTATGTTCTTTAGAAACATTTCTCTGATGTGTATCCTTACTCCAAATTTTGTATAGTACCGTAATGAAATATAACATGGAAAGAAATTTATGATTCGGTTTGCCTAGCTAACATACAAAAATAATTTGGCAGCTGAGCCACCATGCGGAAGGATGTAGGCAGTAAAAAACATGGTCTGGGACATAATGAATGTTTTTAAAATCCTCACAAGCTTAGGTACTTGCTGTCAAGACTAGCAACTGATGTATGCTATTATGAAAATGTTTCTTTTTTATTTTTTTTCTCCCCAGAATCTGTTTTTAAGCATCAGTTGGTCATATTGAAAATAATCAATGGCAGTTAGTCTTATCAGGTCACAACACTGTAAGTTATACTTTGCAATATAAATTCTTATTTAAATGATATTAAGTAGCATTAGCTCTATGGTAACAAGCAATGGTACATTCTGTACAAACAGATAAGCCTGCTCTTCCTACGCCTGTATCCAGGGTGCTGGGCTGAGTTTGTTCTCAGAGAGAGAAGGATATGATTACTGAGGTAAAACAAAATCACACACTACAGCCACTATGGGGAACGGGGGAGGGGAGAATGTTAAATGTATTTTAACTTCAGGAGGTTAAAATAGTGCCTGCCAAAAAATCTCTGAAATATCAGGATTAATAACAGCTGGAAGCAGGAGCAGAACTGACTCTCTATTCCTAATACAGAATTCAGCATTTAAGGTTCCAGGATGTTGATTTATCAAGTTTTTTTCATTTATCCCAGCAGCCCTCCCACATAATGCTGATTGCTGGTGATAAAGACAGTACACAAATGTTAAAGAATAAATTAATTTCTTACCTCTGGTGTAACCAAGGAACATTGTTTCAATGTCCTAGATTATGTCTCCAAACACTTGAGGAATATCTAAGGTATAGCAATTAAGCATAACTCAATTAAAAAACACCAGCTATCCAAGGGCACAATCTTAACAAAATAAAAATTGAAAATCAATCTCAGTAATACGAGAGAGAAGAAACTAAGAACAAATATGTATCTTTCAAATAAAAACCTAGTGCTTCTGGATGAAATCTCTTACAATAAGATCAGAAATCAAGCCCTTTAGCTCCATGAGGTATAAAATCTGCGGGAAGTGACATGTGAGCGACACCGGCTGATTGCATTTCAAGCTGCATTTGAAGTCAGGACCTTCAGCACTGAAATGTATGTGTAGCCTACTCTAAGTAGTCAAATTCTGCTGATCAGCATGATGGTATGTATTCATCTTTTGACAGCCAGTAGGGACACCTCTTTGATGGTGTTTATACACCTCTGATATGGGTAAAGCAGCCTATTCTAAGCATTTAAAAGCCCCCAGTGTTATGCTAATGAGTAAAGTTTTATGATAAATGCTTGCTTGGGTTATGAATTCCAAAAGCATGAGCTAAAAAGATTAACAGCCATAGCTGGCATGCATTAATATGTTTTAATGGATGTTAGCTAGAAGAGGAAGAAACCTTCCACTTTCCATCAGATCTTCCTTGTATCATTTGCACTATCAGTGCAAGTTAGTGCAACATCTGCTTTCCCTATCACTGTCCAGAAGTAGGAAGCAGAGCTATTAGTTTCTGATAATATAATATCAATCCCTCTAATGTATAATATTTTCTACATAAAGATCCCTATTATTTTTATATTACATCTGTCCTACAACAGAAACAAAAGATGGTGAAACATCTTGCTCCAAGATTAGGAGATGGGTCTATTGCAGATGCAGGAGAGCATCCTATCACTTGACCCAGCCTGTGGTCCCTGTAGGGACTTCAACTGACACCACGCTGGAGTCAGCCTTTAACAGCCACAAAGCCTACAAGTTAGTAGTAAGAAAGCTTGAAAACAGACAAATGTCTACCCCACCACATGAATAAATAAGTGCCAAAAAAATTCAAAAGGTGGTAAATGAAAGTGTGCTATGTAACCTAAATGCAATGGTTTGTTTTATGAGGAAAACAGAGCATGGGTCAAGCAGTTATCAGTCTTTGATTCGTATGATGCAGCCAGTCAATCATGCCAGGTGTAACAGGAGGAATACATGGTTACCACAGTGAGAATAAATCCTCTAGATTATTCTGGAAGTCTGGAATAAAACCAGTAAAAGATTTATGGGAGTTTTTGCCAAAAGACAAGCCAGACACTTGAGAATTTTCCTTTAATCCAAACCATGTTTTCTCATGAAGCACAACCCACATCCAGAGCCAGCAAAAAAATCCAGTCACAAAATTGTGACTGAAACTGTGACTAATTAACAGTTGGATAGAGGATGGTTGATCACAGGGGTTTGCCATGAGAATTCCACTATCTCAGTGGAAACTGGGTGGAAGGGAAGATTGGATCTCAGACTTTTAAGGCATTACTTTAGATGCTTGTTTGTTCAAAATGAAGCCAGCATCAGCACTCTGAAATATGTTTTAAGGACTGGATGTGACTTTAAAACCAGAGAGGATATCTCTGGATGGTGAGCTTAGGCTTCTCTGAGAGGGAAGTCTTGACAGGGAGCTGCTGCTGACAAGGAACTGTGGTTTGTGCACTCCAAGTGCTCTGGGGTCTGGGAGTGAGGGGTTTGGTAGAGCTGCAGATTGATGAAAAGTTTAGTCTGATTTAACTACTAGCACATAATGGTTTCTGGCACAAATGGGTTGTGCTTGGGATTAGGCAACAATACTTCAAACCCAACATGCAGTGAACATTCAGCAATGCCTAGGGAAAGCCAGTTCCTGTCTTGCATGAGACAGTTGGCAGTTGGGTTGATATTTGGATTGATCAGAGGGAGAGTGTAGATGCTTGAGATGCTGTGGGAAATGCAATGTCACTTTAATGTAACTTTCTAGAGGGGTCTTCTGTTTTCCCTTGCATGATCTAAGAGATTTCCTGAATTTAATTTTTTTTTACAATCTGAAACAATTTACCGATGCTACTTTAGTAGGTGGGTTGTGAGGTTGGCATTTCCTTAGACAGTGCTATCCCGCATTGTCTCAATGGTACACAAATAAGAAAAGGCTAAGAAGAATCCAGTTGTAGCACAGCAAGTCATGCCTAGGAGAGGGAGGAGGGAAAAGAGGAAGGATAGGGTTTCATTTGCTGTTACTGTATCATTTCTAGCCAGGTCAAGGAAAAAATCTTGCTTCCTACCTTGACAAACCATTAGTAATAGGTCAGGAGTCAGCTGCTTCCTTTGTCAGCGCAGGGAGCTTAAATGTCAACGATTAAATGTTTCCATGGAGATTCCCTGAGCTTCACTAATGTGGGCACATTATTTACACCCACACTGCTGGAGAAATGAGAATGACAGCACGTTTTGTTGCCCCAGCATATCTGAAGCAAATGCTGTGGCTGGACTGTGAAACAGCATCTCAAAACACAGAGCCACATCTCAGGGATGTGGCAGACACCTGATCATCTGATTTTGGCTCTTGTTGGAAAGAAGCAGCCAGCAGCGCTTTCAATGTTGCATTCTGGAGACATGGCTCCAGTGCAGAGGGATTGTCACAGCTGCTCAGTAGTAAAAAATGAATCCTTGCAGGAGGCTGCAGTATGTAGTACATCAACTCTGTGACCTACATAGGCTGCACACACTTCAGCTGTTGATTTATTTCATCTAGGGAAAGAGCAGATAAATTCATAATCAGAGGAGTAGAGGAATATCTTGGGTTTTTTTCCAAATTGGTTCAACCTGCTTCAAGATGATTATTTTACATGGCAGTCACTCCAGAGTGACTTTCTCCATTAGTACTAATAACTGAAGTGTGAAAATTACTGATGTTATTTTGATGAATATTTCATCTGCCATTTAAACAAACTAATTTTCATTCCTTTCCACAAGCATGCAAGTTAGGATACGGCTGTAAGTGAATTTTGACGTCATGTACACATTTATATAGCATGTGCCTGAATATTTACTTTCCTTCTGTGGAGATGTAGAAGGGATATTTTTAGGCAAAACAGAATGAAGTGCCATGGGAATTGCTACAGCACTTTCTGCAGCCTGAGCAACTGCATGCAGGTGACTGTCAAAATCTTTTGTCAATGATAACCTAATAGAATACACAACTGTATATTTTAAGGCAGTACAAACACGTTTAATAATGAGCAATAGTAACCTATACAGTTTTCTGTTAAAGAAAGCTTCAGAGTGAAATCTCTCCTTAGACGCTGATGTCCAGATGTGGTAGCTTTTTCCGTGGATTTCCTTTTTTTCCTTATGAGATGTAAAAACCATTGGAGACACAATTGGCAAATATGTATGACAGAAATATCTGAAATGTCTATCAAGTCAAATCAGATATGCCACGAGCAGCTTAGATTCCCATCTCCTCCACTACCACTGGCTCTCACATAAAGTAGATCAGCCCCAGAGCCACACAGCCTTCTCCCTATCCCTGAACATGTTGGCTTATACCAAATCTATTGTTGCTCAGCAAGGCTCCACTGTGCTGAGAGTTTCCCTTGATTAGAGTAGGATCTGGTTAAAGCATTCCTGGAAGTACCGCTCTGTCTGACAGCATTTCTGGGAAGGCAGCACAGCACCACTAACTCTGATTCAGTGTACAGGTCAAATTAAGTCCTTCCTGGAAGTGTGGCTGATGAAAAGATTCTCCTTGTAAAAAATCTGTTAAAAGTATTTTTATACAATTTTAGAAAAGGAAAACAATACTAGTGAGGAGAGTCTTCTGGATGTGTAAGGACCACATGGACAAATTCATTAAAAAACAGAGTTGGGTTGATTGTTACTGATCCTGCTTCAAACAAACTGTGCTTTGAATAAATGCGAGACAGAAAAAAATTAAGTAGGTTCACAGTGAATTTAAGAAGAGAATTCTTCTGTTATCAGTGATGCTAATGAACTCACTAGGTACAAATTGGATTTTTTGATCTGGGCACCCTTTACAATGCTGAACTTGAAATAAATCCATCCCATTAAACATAAAAAAAAAATGTAACAATGTAATCGCTACATATTTTTAATAGAAAATTTCTTGTTGCTTCTTGTCAGTAGTCTTATTGTGGTTCAGGCTGGGAAAAACAAATGACCCCAGTTTTATGGCTGTCAATGGAGGTGCCTCTCTCAACCTGGTAGTTAGTGGGACATTACTGACAAATATAAGGGCGTTGTTCTTATCCATTACCACATAAACCCTAAGTGTCCATAGACAGGTGACTGATTGAATGTGTGAAAATCCAGTGAATCTGTGAGACTTCAGCTTAGGTCATAGAAATCTTGTTCAGTACATTGGGGAAATCTATAGTGTTGTTTCTATAGTTATTCTTCAGAGGGCTTTGAGCCTTTTCACCTTGGCTGGGTCTGATCCTGCTGATCAGGCAGCTCACACACCTTCGGTAATGGGATCTGCAGAAACCCAGGGGCGGTGCAAGAAAATACTTCAAGTAACTGCAGTCAACTCACTTTTTGTGTATCCTGGTTGGAGCTCAGTTGTGTCATAGGCAAAGACCACACCTGGGCTCCATTCAGAATTAGCTCAGGTCCAGCTGGGTAATTATCTAATGGCTAATAAGCAGTGATGTTTCCTGTGCTCTGAAGAGCCTGTCCGACCTATAATATCCCCAGAAGGAGGAGTACAGAGTGAGAGAAAACATACAAAGGGCATCTCTTTCCACATGCCCAACTCCTGCACTCACATGTACATCTTTATATTTTAGTCATGACCATCAAGTGGCATGCAGGAAACATCCTACCTAACCTGTAGAAAGATTAAAGACAAAGCATGAAGTGCAGCAGGAAACAAAAATAGAGAATTGTGGCTAATCAAGCTGAGTCATAGGGACCAAATTCCAAGGTCGTGACCACATCCCAGGGTGCAAGGTCCATTTGCTGCTTCATCCAGCCTTCAGGCTGGTGGTTAAACACTCTCCAAGGCAGACCTTTGGAGGACTCATTTTCCTGAAGAACATCATCCTGCTTCACTCAGCCCCAGACAAATGGGCTACCTACCATGCAGCACAGTTTCCTGGGATGTCGTTTTTCACTAAGGATGAGGATTGATACTGTTATTTTGACTTTCTTCCCACTTTCAAAGGACAAATCTATATAATAAGCAGTTTGAAAAGTATGTCTGATACTCAGTTTAAATCCAGACATCCAACAGAGAAAAAATACTGCCATACATGTCTTGCAAAAGAACATTCTGTTCTATTTTTAAGAACATAGAAGGATTAATCTGTAATTTTTTTCTTCTACAAAGAAAAAGTGAAACACAAAAAAAGTAACTTTCACTGTGTCTCAGGCTTTAACAATTTTTGTTTCTTCATGTTTTTTCACACTGCTGCTCACTTTTTCTGCAAGTACCACATACACTCTTAGAAACCCATAGGAATTGGTCCAAATTTTCAGTACAACATTTTTTATCATATTTTCATTTCTATTGTACTTGTGTCAATATGGCAAGTTTTATTACTGTGCCAGGTTGCATCCTGAGCTGTGAAGAACAGCCTACTTGCTTTAGATTTTTAATGTGGAAAGAAGGATGGTTACCCTGCCAGAAGATACACAAAAATCCATCACTTAAATAAATGGAAAACTTTTACAAAATGAGCACTGAATTTCAACAAGTCTTGAGACAGGGAAAATCATTCGTATATCTAGTTCAAGAATGTGACTGCAGCAGTAGCTAATATCGGAAAGACATTGCTAACACAGAGAAAATATTCTTTCTTACTCTTTTCTTTTAACTGTGTCTTTTCTTCCTTTCACACTAAGTGCAGTTTAGTTTAGTTAAAGCCTTTTTTCTGTATTACCTTTTATCTGGGGCAATATTTTTTGTCTGGGCCTGGAAAGGAAATAGGTTAATGTTATGTTGAAAAGTTTACAGAACTTTACATAGCACAGAAACAATATTTAAAGTTCTTTGCTACTGCTACAAAGCCCATTAGTGAATTTTCTGTTATGAGAACACAGCACAAAATAATATTACTTTAACTCTGTGAGGTAAAGTAAGTATTCTTTTTGATTTGAATCAGAGTTGGTACTTCATTCTGCATTAAAGCAAAATCTGTCCTGAATTCTTGCCTGTTCATCTTGTGGATAAACATGACATAAAACAATGATGAGTAGCATTATTTTTTGGCTTCAGTGTGCTTTTCAGAGTAAGAGGAATGACATAACAAAAAACCATTAGTAAAGCTGCAACTCATGTTCTTTAGACTTCTCCAATTCAAGACCTTCCAGATTAAATCTTTCATATTTACAGAAAAAGGAACTAGGCAGATAATGCACCTGAGGCTTCTATCCAGTAGCATAAATAGCTTGTCCTTGCTTCCCTTTTCTACTTGCCTACATGTTATTTCTGTGTGCACTTACACTGAGCACACGCTGTATTTTGTAGCAGGCTGTGCAGGAGAGCTGTGCTGATGTTCAAAGTTGCCATGAGCTAGGACAGACCCCCAGGGCTAGCCTGTGCCTTTGGAATTGCTTAGAAATGCAAGACTGACTGTAAGAAGCTGAAGCAGCCAGTCCATAATTCCCTGTAGAAAGAAATGAATGTCTAGTAACAAGCTCTCTTGTTTTATTACCAGTGCTACTGTACAACAAAAGGCAAAGAGGGTATTTGTTTGAATTCTGTGAAAAAATGCGTCACCTCTTTCCCTATTTTATTTTCTTTGTAATTTCTCCATGCAGATGTGTGCAGATATATCCACTTTACTGGATGGAAGTGACATGTTGGGGTGATGCTGTGAATGGAGCTCGTATCTTAGAGAAGACACGTGGGTCTGGATGCAAATCGTGTATTCACACAGGCCTTTTCCTGACCCTGAATTTATTACAGATAAGTAGGATCAGAGTCCTTCAAGTGTTCTGTAGAAACACTTACTCTTTCCATTCCAGTAAGTTACCAAGTGTTGTTTATGAGTGTCAGGAACAGAATTCAACACTGATGCTTGCTGTCATGAGAAGAGCTCTTGCTGTAATCTCAGTCCTGCAATGCTCCTACTGAACCTGATGTGGAAGGTGAAGCGTTTATGAGAGGAAATTCTCATCCCCTCAATTTTCCTCATCCAGAAACACAAGACTTGATACACTTTATATAACAGAAAACATTCTCCAAACAAACCTCACAGCCTCTTGGAATATCTCATTACCATTAATTTGTTAATGTTATATTACAAAGGTCACACCACTGCTTTAAGTTTACTTTAAAATGTTTTCTAGAAGGGAAGCAAAATACATCTGGCTTGAAGCAGTCAATTTTAACATGACTAATATCATAATGTATTTAATAACCTTCTAATGTATGTAGCAACCTAGAATATGCTCAGAAGTTTTGTCACTAAAAAAACAGACCTGAAGTAAATGTCCCTTTCTCTCTCTCATATCTCTTTCTATTTTTTAATAGTAATTAAATCATAATTAGATTGTAAATTAAGTTTTCTTTTTCTCAAGGTTCTTCTTCTGTTCCCAAGGCACAATTACTTAGGCATAATTCTCAATCTGTCATTCAGGAAGGATTAAAGACCTCTTGGTTTATACAGGTTATCAGGGTGATGACATACTGGTCTCCGCTGGTTGCTGGAGATGGGTTGTGTTACTGCCCATCCTGCATCTCAGTCTCAGATAAATGTGTACTTCCTACTTTGCATTTGTGTCTTCTGCTGGGGATTTGTAAATATTTATTTTTATAAGATATAAAAAAGTCCTCTGCCATGATATATGAGTAACTATGCAGCTTTTATTTGTTTAATACACTGTTTAAATCCACATATATGGTTTATCCTAAAAAACCCCACCAAAACTCCTGATGTTATCCTAAAAACCCCACCAAAACCCCCTAATTTTGCCAGGTTTGCAAACACAGATTTTGACTTTTCAGCATCTCCTTCTGTTACACCCAGCTGTAGTAAGGCAAAACTCTGTAATAGCAAGGCAGACAAAAATTTTGGCATCCAACATTGTACAGAAGTTAAGTCCGTGGCTGAGAGCACTATTTCATCAGGAAGTGGCTTAGCACGTGCTTTCTTTCTTTCTTTTAACATCACCCTGCCCGCTGAGGTTTGATATTGCTGAATGGGGCCATTAGGCTGCCTATGGTTTGTTGCAATGCTGCTGGAGTTTCGCCCTAGCACTGCGCACAGGATTGGCGCAATTAAACCTTGCAAATGAAAATTGTGCAGTTGGGCACTCTGTGCTTGGAGTGTTTCTTTTCTAGGTCTAAAATGGTCACTGTGGTTTTGTATTGGAGTTTTCCTGGTTCTCGGAAACCTCAATAGCAGACTGTGCTAAAGAAGTTGTTTCTGCTCTGTGCAATGATTGTCAGCTATTTGGACTCGTTCTCAAGTCTGTTAGAGTTGTTTCAACAGGAATGCATTTGACAGCAATTTTTCCCTGAAGTTATGGGAATTTATAAACTGTGTTGATTTCATCAGATATTTTCCCATGGAAAGAAATTGAGAAAAACCACATATGATCAGAATGGAGAATATGCATTAATGTAGAGAAAGATAGATATTGTTCAATTTACTTTTTTTTTTTTTAATCATCCGAGTTAGAGTTAACAGAGTTTGGATGAGGTAACTTCAGCTCTTGCACCTCTGTCTGCCTCAAAACATTTCCATGCACCTGAAAAAAAGTATTATTCCTGAATTTCTTTCGCATTTTTAGGCACATATGTCCACTACATTGTGCTAATGTTGCTTGGGTTTTTTAGAATCACATTACAGCTGGAGATTAACGGTGTACAGAATATGATATTTCAGTTAAATAAAATTCCACTTTTAATTTTACTTTAGATTTATTTCCTGATTTCTTCTGAAAGATTTGGCCCACTGTAGTCCTTATATGCAATGGTTTTGTCAAGTGTCTCCATGAGTATTTCCTAAAGCCAGCAGAACTCTCACTGACTTGTAATATAGGTATGACTTTATTTAGTAGTGTTACCTCACAATAGTTTTTCTCACAAATTTTTCCTCCGAGCAACAGTAATATTGTACTTGTAGCAAGGTAATTGGATTTCTCACACATTATAGCTTGTCAAAAAATCAGTCTTTTTACACTAAAGTGGTGAAGTGTAATTTTCCATCTTTCTTAGTACTTTCTGCATAGTAACACTTAATCACTGCTTTGTTTAAACAATTTGGACCTATGCATCTGAATAATTGCTGCACTGCTTACACAGCTTCTGGGAACTCTGACCTCAGCAATGTCTCTTGCTTTCTTTGACTCTTTTATTTCCTTTTCTTTCTGAATTTATACAAACACAATTAAGAACCAAGACCCTGAATCACCACGTGGAGGCTCCTGCAATTAGAAGCAACCAGACTATGACCTGAAGGAGCTGCCAGTCTGCGCCCTAAGAGTCCACCACACACCTGCTGCTCTCTGAAACAGGGACTGCAGTACTCAACAGGCTAACAATGCTGTTGAAGGCATGCTGTCATTATTTTTTTTTTTTTTTAAAGTAATTTAGCTCTTGTGCCTATGAATGGAAATTTTCTTGTCACATTCGCAGTGTTATTAGGTCCATGTATTCACTGGTAATTTAACTGAAGGCTATGGCACTTTTGAAGTTTAAGCCTAGGTATCTTTGCTTAATTATACACTTGCAATTCATAGTTTCCTAATTTTTTTTTGTCTATGTAATTTATATTTGTCTGGGATTTAGGGTTTTTTGGATTGATTTGGTTTGGTTTTTTTTCTTTCTTCACGGTGCCAGCACTCTGTAATTGGTGCATTCACCAGTATCCTGCTGTCTGTTTGGCATGCCACTGCCTATTTGTGTGCTGCTGTGTCTCTGCATCTGGTGCCTCTCTGAGCTTTCCAAATAATTTCATTTATTGCCATTTTGTTCTGCATTAATATCCTCCATGCACAGACTCATTCTTCAGTTCCTGCTTGTTTCTCTGATAGATTACAATATGATTGTTTTAAGTTGTGTTTAATATCTCTTATCACAGTTATGGTTAGCAGTTCAGGATGTCTTATTTCAAGGCAGAAGTGATGCAGAAGATATGAATACATATTTACCACTACTGGTTGTGCGCTGAGATAGAACATTATCTAAACTTGTTTTTTCACCAAGCTTTTACCACGATATCTGCACATCTGCTCTTTTAATATACTTTCCTGCTTCTTTGATTCTTTGCTGTATTTGTTTGGTATTACTTTCTTTCTTTCTTTCTTTCTTTCTTCCTTCCTTCCTTCCTTCCTTCCTTCTTTTTTTGGTGTACAGCAGATGAAGACTGCTGTGATTCACTTTCAGGACTTGACTTTGCACTTCATCTTACTTTCCACTTGTCCAGAGCATTTAGCTCTGACATTTATTTAGCATGAAAGCTAAAAATATTCTCAGATGCGCTTCTGAACCTTTGGTCCCTATTGCTAGTCACAAATTACTGCATCTTTCAAGAACTGATAGTTGCATGGGGCAGCTCTCCTCTGCAAGGTAGGAGTATCCCAGTTGATTGCTTATTTAATGGTAGTTGTTGAAAAGGTAAATTTTTATTATCTCCTTAAGGAAAAAATTGCTTCTGGAGTAGTTCTGCTCTCCTGTTTGGATACTAACTTGTCTGGCTGATAATAGAGTATGTGGAAACCTCTATTCATATTATGAAGTTACATTGATACATTTGTTTTCTTTTTCCTTTTATCTAAAGCTATTATTATCAATTACTTTTAACACTGTTAATTGAGGAATGCCTATTTTTAATGAATATTGCTTCCTGGTTATGCCTGTGAGTACTATGACCATGCCTTCAGGAGCTGACTCACTTTGGCCATTGTGCTAGGAGCAAAGCAGCAAGGAAGGGACCACCAGGGCATTACAATGCTCAGGCTTTTCTTATAGTCTTCCATATACATTGTCCTAAAACATTGTAAAGAAACCCTAAGTTAACACATCTCTCCTCTCCTTGTGTCACTTTCTCCCATTAGCTGATTATATTTGAAGATTTCAGTGTCAGCAGGGGTAGCACCAGATGACAGCTCTCAACAAGCACTCCCGTAGGCACAAGGAAAACCAAAGATGGAGATAAAAAAAGAAGGGGGAATAGGAAAAAAAAATGAGATAATGAATTGAAGGTCAGATTCCTCTTCTTTTCAGAGAACAGATGGCATCAGAGCTACACAATCATAAGGTACAATTTATGATTGTGAGGTTTTAATTTTCTAAGAATAGAAAATTCTGTGTTTCAAGAGGTCTCTGTGCAGGGACCTTGATAGTTAAACACCATGTTTAAAGAAAAGTAGTATAGAAAAGAATATGAATGTGATGTGTTTTAGAAAGAATGAAACATTATTTTCTGTGCAATCACAAATATGAGTTAGGAGCAAGTCATCTGCTGGCTCTATGCATGGCTTCCAGTGGCACGAATCCACAAAAAGCTTAGCATCATGGCTAAAAGTAGGGAAAAACCTGATATTTTAAGGATAAAGGACAGGAAAGTGACACAATTACAGGCCTTCATCTCTGCTTCTTTAAACCAATATTTAACATTCTGTAATTATTATTTACTTGTAATGAGTCAGAAGCCATTAAGACTAAGCAGGAGGCTTATTTCCGCTATGCACACTGATAAAATTATGTTCAATAAAATAGCTTCTGTTTTTACAGTTATACAAGCATGAAATCAATGATCAATGATTTCTTAACCCCTCAATACAGTTTTATTTTCAAAATTACTCTTCCAGCCTAGACTTCCTATTAATTTTCTAATGTTTCTAATGTATTCTTAAGGAATCTAATGATTCCTTAAGAATAAAATATTATTAGCTGCACATCAATATAAGTGTAGAAATATGACTATATTCTGACAGAGATAAGCATGAATTTTCCATTTAAACTGTTTTTGAAGTTTCCTTTAGCTCATGACTCTTTCACCCACCCTGAAAAGCTGAATTATGCAAAATTTCAAGCATCTTTGGGGTGGCATGAATAAAGCCCAAAAAATCTGTTGCAGGTCGGGAGTTTATTATGAAAATACCTATGGCTTATTGAAGTTTCTGAAGTCTGTCTGGGTGTCCCAAGTCATTGAAGTCATTGACTGTCACGGTATAAAAAAACCTGGAGATTCTACCTCTACTTCTATTTACAGAGGACAGACTATTTCAACTGGGCGGTCATAATTTTATTTCTCTGAGACATATCTGCTTACTGTGGTTATAAACAGCTGTGATGCTATGTGTCTATGAGGAAGTCACTTTGTCACATGATTAGCGTTTAATTTTAAATCCCTTGTAACACTTAGAACCAAGTGAGGAGTTAGGTTCATGAACATTTTGACTTCTGCTTTTAGCTTGTGCGAGGTGCAGTGAGCCCTCAAATTACATGGATTAGATACAGCCTCTAACTCTTTTTGCAAGGCAACAAGTACCTTTCATTTTGACCTATTTATGGCTGGGATATACTGGGTATCCCCAAGGGCATATGGTTTCTAAGATCATTCTACTCAGGCATATTGAAATGCATAGTACCTCCTGTCCAGCTTGCACAGTTGGGTTGTTCTGTAGGTCTCTGCTGTGATGATAAATAGCAAAGGCAGGGGCCCAGAAATAACCAAAAGTTATCTGTATCCAATCCGAGTTATTGGGTCTTGCAAAAATCCTTGCAGTAATGACAAGTTTAGAAAGGGTCATGGGAGGTCTGCTTCAGATGCTACAGTCAAAAAGCCATTTGCCACTAATGTTTAGCAAAATAAAGACCTGTAATAAAGCCTGAAAGCTAGACAATGTGCCTTGAGAGGAAAGTAGAAAAAGCAAACAGTTTAGTGCCTGACATCTCTGGAGTAAAATTTTTTAAAGAAACAATTCTGAAAGACAAAATCCAAAGCTGTTTCTTAGAAAGTGAGGAATGACAATATTAATGAAAAGGAGAAAATTCTCCAAAAAATATCAATGTAAAATTAAATTTAAGATTAAAAATAACAGTGGTCCTACAATGTGACCTAGGAAAAAATAATATTCTTTTCTCCTAAAGGTACATTTTGTAACATACTTACACCAGAGCAGGAGTGGGATAATCAAACCTGCCACTTGAGATCTGAATGCCCACAGAAACTTCTCTCTTCCCTGCTTAAATCTTATTCCTAGCCATAGAAAATACTTGTCTGCATTGAAGAATTGGAAGCCCCTACCCAAAAGGCCAAACTTGAGTGCCAAATGTGCTCCTTTTAAGGTATCAAACTCCAGTTTTACATATGTGACAGCCTGCCTTATTCTTCTTCTCCTATGGTTATTGTTGATTAACAATTTTCCTTTCATGAAATCCCTTTCTCTTGACTACCCCAGCACACCCAAAAACTGTTTAATAAAAGACTCCTTACTCCAAACTGTGCATGTTTCTTCTGCTTCCTTTGAATGGGACATAAAAGTTCTCTGCTTTTCTGGTGCAGGCACTCCCAAGGCTGCCACTCAGTGTTTCCTGCCCTTGTTCTCACCCTCTACCCCATTTTCTTCCCCCTTAGCTGTGAGCAAACACTGACCTTCCTGTTGGCTGTGGTAGTCATGCAGTCAGAGGAGGTCCACATGCTGTGGGTGATACAGATATTCACAGAAGTTGTCACTGTACCCAAGATGCAAACCTGCTTATGTGTGCTAAGGTTGCACCTGGGAGAGAACTAGAGAGGTGTACCAAGAATAATGCACAGAAATAGCAATTAACCTGGATTCAGTTATTGTATTTTCACTCCCTCCTGCTAGTGGGGAACATTGCAGCTGGACACAGAAACCTATTCTTGAATTGGCTGGGAATCAGTAGATTGTCTTTGTATGTCTTTGATTTGATTTGTATGTCTTCCAGGGACAGGTTTCAGTGAGTTCTCTCCCCACGCTCTCTTCTCCTCCCTCCCCCTTACCTAGTTGTATATGAGAACTAAGCTTATAGGTTTAGAGAGATGATTTTTATCTTAAATGAATGGATTTAAAAAAAAAATCATTTATATTTACCAGTAAATGTAATGCAGAGATGCTGTGAACTATAAACTGTCATGTCATGCATAGAAGGAATGTTAATGTTGAACTAAAATTCTAGCTGTGCTCATAAGCCTCATAAATCACAGCCATAAATAGACCTCAGTTAGTGCCATGGGGAAAGACTCTGCATATTCATAAGGTTCTTGTTTCATATTTTGCCACTAGAATAAGCCTTGGAACGATAAGCAGTTTGCATCCAGTGAATCAGTGGCAAGGTAATGGCATTAAACAAAATACTGCAGTGTGATAAACAACTGATATCTGCAGATCATCTATATTGTCCTTGTGTCTAAAGTCAAAGCCATTTATTCAAATGCCACTTTGATTAATAACATTAGTTGCCCTTGAGAAGATGTCATTTTCTTGAGTATATCTGGAGGCTAAATATATTATAATATTCAGAAAAGAAGAAAACTTTTTTATTTCTTCCAGATTTTGTAATTATTATTCAATGCTTCAATGGCATCATAGAGGCAGATTATGTATTATAAAAATAAAATGCTTTCTCTGAAGCTCTTATAACTTTAAGTCCCCCAAGTTATTTCTTCAGAAATATCTATTTTTGTCTGAAGCTTTTTTTAAATAAATGGTAAATACCCTGAAAAAATATTTAGAACAATCA
Organism: Donacobius atricapilla; assembly: GCA_013397315.1. Lineage (NCBI taxonomy): Eukaryota > Metazoa > Chordata > Aves > Passeriformes > Mimidae > Donacobius > Donacobius atricapilla. The sequence goes on from WBMY01011188.1 coordinate 126,393, forward strand.
CACTAATCATGTTTATAAAGTAGATTTATTATTTAATTTAGGCAGAAAAGCTGATGGAACTGGTATAAAAATTAAAATAACATTTCATTTCACCATGTCAAAGCATCCTCTTTTGTTGACATTCAATGAAGAAAATCCCTTTAAAACACATTTCTTTTTAAATATCTAGAAGAAGGGAATAAAACTTTCGTAAAAGGGCAGAGTAATGATGGGGAAACAAATTTTAGCTCTGGTTGAAGGAAGTGAAGGGGGAAGCTTCGTGTTTAAAAGAGCATAATTTGTTTCTATTTTTTGATACAAACAAAAGGCAGAGCTAATATTCAAGCAGTTAAATGAGAAGAGCAAATATTGATAAGCAGTTTAACTACATAAAAACTGAAAGGGAAACAAATGTCAATTGCCTATAGTTCTAAAAAGTTTTGATTGGAGGCAAAATGTAGTTTTGAGGCCATTTCTGGTTACACTTTTATATGCAACATAGCGATGTGGTTGAATATCTCAGGAGAACTCACGAACATTTATTTGAATTCTGCAGTAGGAATCAATTCAACCATATCAAAACTGAGTTGAAGTGTATTAATGAGTAAGTGTGAGGAAATTTCTATTTTATCACACCTGGAATTGTAATGCTCTGCAGCCACGTAGTGGATAAAGAAGTTCTTCAGGAATATTACTTATCTGCATATATAGTTTTATTGTAAAAAATGCTACAAAAAGATATTTTATCAGTACATTCCTTTTTTTTTTCATATTGGATATTAATTTTATTTCCCTATTTGGTGGCAGGGTTTCTACTGATGCTTATTTGCTGTGAGCTCTGGAGAGCAGACATGTAATGGATGCTCACCTTCTGATATGGGGAGGGGAAATGAGGTCATTCACAGCCTGGGTCTTAACCTCGGTCATGACTGAAAGTTCAGTCAGTCTGGGTAAACTCGCGTAGTTTTTCACTGAGGGCACAATCTGAAAAGATGAAAGCTTGCTGCAGACTGAAAAACCTTTACTGCACGCAAGAAAATAGAAGTTGGCAGAAATCCAACATGAACCCAAGATTTTTAGCTTGTGGGCTCCCAGCAAAGGTGGCTGGGAAACCCAAAGTTTTTACTGGGTAATTTCACACATTCACATTAATATAATTAAAAGTAAGATTCCAGTTATTATGGAGCAAGTCATGTGAGGAGTATTTGACAACATTCATTTTTTACCTGATCCATTCATTCTAACTGTGCCTCCAAGAAGCCTCAGATAGAGGTTCTTTTTCCAACTACACACAAAGAAAAATCAGAAATCCAGACCAATAAACCCAATATGTACACAGATTACTGAAAAATAATAAAATATAGACTTTATTATTTATTCTAAGACATGTTGAGTGTGCCTAATTCATGTTGTGAATTGCCTAATACATGCAATGGAAATTTTATTTTGTGTCTTCAAAACTAATAACACCCTATCTCCTTCTATTAAGGTAAAGGTTTTGAATGTATTATTCTCGTGACTCTGAAATCAGCATTTTTTTATAATACACTGGTATACTGCATTAGTATTCCTCCTAGCTTCGAAAACTCACTGCATGTTATTTTTCTTTGAAATGTAGAAATCTCTAATACAGACAGTGCAACAGACAGATTTAAAAGAAAAAAAAATAAGGAAAGCACAAAATGAGGTATACTAACTTGGGATAAAGCTACTCAAGTACGTCAGGAATGACCCATCATAAAACTGAGTTTGGCATTTGCAAGTGGGACAGACTCATGTATTAACTGATGGAACCTCTCTTATCCATTTGGACCCAGACAAGTGAGCAACTAAGGGTTAGAATTTCTGGGGTCCAGTTACCCACCTGGCAAAAATGATGACCTGTATTTAATGTCTTTCCCTCTGCAAGTTTGCTCCGTTGGTAAACTGAGATGAGGCTGGTGTGCTTGACAGAAGTGCTGGGCTGGTTGGTGTCTGTGAAGCATTTGTGCCTCTCAGCAATGAGGAGCATGAGAAGTTTCTTGAGAAAAAAATGCTTTTCCTCCAGCTCTGATTCAAGCAACAAGAGTAAAATAATTGCATGATGCCAGAACAATGGCACAAGGAATGATTATCTAAAGATTAATGTGTGATTGGAGACTAGAGTTAGAGGTTTTGCCATGAGTGTGTAGAAAATGTCTGAGGGAGCTTCCTATCTTGAAGTCTCAGTTGTATGGAGAGAAAGAAACACAAAAGACCCCTAGTCTCCCTAGGCACAAAGACATCCAGAGCCAGGCAGAGTTAAGGTCAATGAAATTCTTTTGCCAAATTCTGTACTGCTATTTGATAGAATGTGTTAGAATACTTACTCTATTCTAGGATTTAATAGGAAAGTAAATCCGGCAGGCAAGCTCTTCTAAGGATAAATAATTACATAATTCTGGTTCAAGTCTTTTTTGAGTACAGACTACTAGTAATTCTAATTATATTTCACGGTTTCTTGCCACTTGACAGGGGTTACTCTGCTTTTGAAGCTCAACCTGGACTTGAGCTGTGACTAAAATAAAAATAATTTATCTTAAACTGCTGTCATTAAAAACCGACCTAAATTAGTCACAAGGAAAATAACATAATTTTAAACTGTTATCACTGAAAGCCTCAGGCATCCAGAGGAATGAGCACTTTCCCACACTTGACCTACATTCTGGTTTCATGCTTCTTGCTGGCAGTAGTTAAAGATCAAAGATTAACATGGAATTTGAATAGAAATGGCTAAATTGACTCAAGTGGAGCAAGTATTCACACTCTCCTCTTCAAGCTCCATACAGATCTGAAGACAGGATACGTGGCATCCCTGTGTCTCAGCTGCCCCAGTAGTTTGGATATTCCAGCAGGTTTTTTTCAGCCCAGAAATAAAACAGAACTATTGACAAATTTTACATGGAAATGTTTACTTGTTCTGTGTTGCCTTGTGTAAGATTTTCTGGCTTATTAAAACATACATTTACATTTTTAAGACTGACATCCTCTGAGTATAAGACATGAGCACAGAAACTGTAAAATAGAAATCATTTGGAATGGTTAAAATTTTTAATAGAAAACATGAGAAAAGACAAATAAGTCTTTTCAGTCCTAGGTCATAAGAAAATGATATTATCTTTGAATAATATCTCCTGATAATAGCAAGTGAGTTGGTGACAATTTAACACGTGCTGCTGTGATAAATGGCCAGTTTTGACCTGGCCTGCTAATCTTCTTCAAGATTTATCAGTATTAAGAAATGTGTCTATATTGAACATATCAATACAGTAATTAATAATTAGTAATACTCCCCTGATTCAGTCTTTACTTGTGTAGTTTTCCATATTAGTCAGTTCACATCTTTCACCTTACCTCAGTATTTTGCAATTGGATGATTTCTGATTACATCACTGTACTAAGAAAAACCAAGAAAACATAGCTATAGCAAAGACAAGAACTTGTGTTCACATTTAACTCACACAGAGAACCTAAAACTCTGATCAAAAAAAGATCAAAAGGCACCAACACACAATGAAAGTCAATAATCTGTCAATAACCAGATACCCCAATGTACTATTATTTCCATCAGGTCAGTCTGCGGCAAGACGGTTATAATAGAAAATAGTCCTGAGATTTAATTCACTGAGATTTTAAGATGTAGCCTTAAAACTCACTAGGAACTCTCACTGTATTCTCTGTGTTTTCCATGCGGCACTATTTTTTGCCAAATTTCTTTATAGGATTCCCAAAAGTATGTGTTAGGGGTTAGATTTGTTGGTTTGTTTTTTTTTTTTTCTTATAGAATATTTTCCATTAAGTCGCTAGGACACTAATTACTGGATGCTTATGGGTGCTTGACCAAAACAATACAAGTGGCTAAAGGAAAGTGTAGCACCAGGCTACACCCTTTTGTGGTCTCTGAGAGTTTTTCTCTCTGAGGGAAAAAAGAGATACCATGAGGTTTTGGGCAGGTAAAGGGCAGGGGTGGGGGGTGCTTCGCTCTCTTGCTCTCGGCATCANTTAGCAGTGATAAAGCCTTGGTTCTAGAATTATCAATCTTCTTTTCTGATGTAAGGAAGAACAATGCTTTACAATCAAAGGATTAAAAATGTAAAGCAACTTATTGATTAGGCTGCTATATAAGCTGTTCAGTAACCTCCTGAGGAGTTAAGAAATTTTTTTTTCATGCAAAGTGAAGAACAGATTGTAGAATTTCAATACTATGCTCTGGGCAATGAGGAGATCAATTAAAATGGTTAAGGCATGCATGGAAAACCAGGTCAGTAGATAGTATCAAATAAAATATGAAAATCTGTCATAAGTAAAAGAGATTCCGAAGAAGGAAAGTTCTGAGTTTTTCTCTTAAGTATATACATATCCTCTTAATCATATTTCCTCTTAGTATATACATATCCTCTTAAGCATATTTTGGGGTGCAGTGCATTGGATTATGCACTGCACCCCAAAAGCCATCAAAGTTTAGCATTATCTTCTCCTACTATTTTTATTTGGTGCCATTTTGAATGCGCAAAGGTCTATACATATATCTGATTCTCTCTTTGTATGGATTCTAAGTAAGAAAAACGTTGGTTTAAAAAGTACCATTAGTAATTTATTTTACAAAACTTACATGCTTTAAGCGGACCATATTAGTTATCAGTTGAAGAGTTACAATACATTCTTCTGTGGGGATCAGAAATATCTATTTAATAATTATTATTCCCTAGGATGATTATTTGGGCTTTTTCCAGATATAAGGAACCAATCAAGAAGTTTTCCTGGACTGGGGGCAGGATGGAGGAAAGGGAAGTTACCAGCTCCACAGAAAATATTAGAAGGGATTGTCTCTTGAGAAAGCAATATTACTAAGATACGTGAGGGTTTCCAAAGGCATGCTGTTAAACTTTATCTGAATCATTTCTGGATTGCTGTTATTTTAATAAGGCATATGATAAATCAGAGACACCAGCTTCTCAAAATTCCTGAAACTTTCCTAATAGAATAAATAGTCCTTGAGCCTGGAAGCACCTTGAAGTGGCCGATGGTGCCTAGTACTCACCCATCCTCTAGTGGTCATGACCTGCAATAGGAAAGTCTTTGGAGGTGAGCATTCCCAAATCCAATTCCAAGCTGATGTTGTACATCACCCTAGAAAGATATAGAACTTTTAATTTGATTTAATTGATTGTGGTTTGGGTTTTTTATGGTGGGTTTTTTTGGGGGGGGTTTTGTGGTTTTTTTTGGTTGGTTTGCATATTGTGCGAGGCTTGATTTGCTCAGGCAAAGCTCCGTGAGTTTTATCAGCACTAGGTCATTTCAGACTCATCCAGAACCTGGTAGGTTTCATGCTTGTAATGTTTTTTGCTGGGGCACTGTGATAGAAAACTAGAAAATATAGTTAACTTTAAAATCTTAGATAAATCAGCTGTCACTTTCAAATATGACCTTCACTAGCAGTCCAATGAGAAATGACAAAGCCTCAAAATCTTGGGGGAAAATAATTTGCTGAAGAACTTCAGTTCTTTCACAAACTCGGGGAGCTTGTGCATATCTGGTAACTCTTATCTCTTATAAATAAGTCAAGAGCATCTTGAATGCTGTTTTGTCTGTTAGTAATTTGCATGGATTCAGAAAATAATATGTAGTCAGCAAACCAAAAGGAATGTCTGAGCTACTTCTGATTGTCATCTTGCAGTGCTTAATACTATCTTTCATAATATGGAAAGAATAGAGAAATGTTTAAATTATACTGCTAAGAAATTATCTAATTTCCATAGACAGATTCCCTTTCGTTGGCCTTAAGGCAAACAGAGCTGACACGTGTTCCTTATTCCAAATGGAATTCAAGCACTAACCTTACCGAATCCAAACAAGTTCACTGCATGCCAGGATATCTTATACAATGATTTTTCAGAATGAAAATTGCACCAGAAGCAAGGCAATGGCTTAAAAAGAGATGACTTTGTCCCATCAGAGTATTGTGTTTGCCTGAAGGAAATAATACACTCCTTAATACTTCTCCATATATAGAATAAAGATTTGTTTTACATGTTATAAGTGTGAAACTTCAGCATATTTGTACCCATTAATTTGATTTAATTTGAAGATTTTATTGCAAATTTTGCCTTATCTCTAGAGGGGAAGCTTAGAAGGCCTTTTGTCAGACAACTTCCCAAAAACACTGGGCATGCTTTTACTGCAAGGCTGAACCTTCTTGCCTGACTATGAATTGCAGTATAAAAGCTGGTTTCACTATCATGATGTTTTGTTGCAAAATGGGGAAGCATCTATGGAAATCAGATAAGAAACTTCTATGGTGTAGAAGACTGTGGCACAGTCTGTCTGGGACAGCGGGGATGAGAGATCTCTGGAGTCAATGCAGTTCTTGAAACGTGGTTTATTGCATAGGTTGTGGGTATCAGAGCTTTGCTTAAGCTGCCAGCCACGGCTGAAGTGTGCCCTGAGAGAGAGAGGTGGGGAGGAGTACGGAGAAGAGGGCTAAGAGCTAGGAGAGAAGATGGCTAAGAGAGAGGAGGGCTAAGAGAGCTAAGTCCCTGTTACAATACATTATATCTGTTTCTGTCTTGAATATTCTGGTTTACCCTAACCAACCAGTACAAGACACGAATCCTATAGAATTTACATACAGCCTATAAGAACTACATTACCGTATGTGTTACATTTTAAACCCTAAAAGCTAATTCCTAGACCCTCTTTTCTTCCCTGCTACTTTGGTGAGGTCCCACCGACCTTTGGACCCTCAGCATCCTCCTATTTGCCAAGGGTATTGTTTAATCAAGGGAGATTCTTCTTCAGCTGTCTAAGCCATTGTCTTTTTCAGTTGTTTAGTTACTAATGGCTTGGCATCTCAGATCTCAAAGCTTGCCTTCATTTCAACTTCACTTATGTTTTCAAAATCTTTCACAAGGAATCATATTTATAGGGCTTTCCTAATTAATCTTCCCCAACACTATGAAGTTGCCATGGAAGCTTTGCTGGTGACTTTATGACATGAAGGTGTTAATCCAAATTTCTATGGACAAGAATGACAGAAGAGAGAGAAGTGCCAGAAGAAAGAAACATGAAGAAGGAGAAATCAAAATAGATTTCCAGGTCACTATGTTAGGAATATAAGTAAGAAGAGGTTTATTAAAATGCTTATTTGCTAGTAATCTATCCAAAAGTCCTCCCTGCCAAAGTTTGGAAACACTGTGTTACGGATACAAAAAGTTTTAATGAGACAGCTGCTTTTCCCAAATTTTTGATTTTGTAAGAAGGATTTTGTATGCAACTGCCTATTACCTAATAAAGCCACTGTTCTAGACGCTGAAATCGATGCTTTGCAATTTTTAGGCTTTTTGGCTAACACATGCATTATTTATATTACAGTGTTGCTGAGAGAGCTATACCCAATTTTACTAGGTGGCAAGCATAAACATAACCATTCTTGAAAAACCCTATCATTTATCCAGCCAACACAGAGAAATTGTAGGACATAGAAAATTACAATGTTTTAGTTAGGTGAGACAGACTTAATAGAAAATTGAGGGTAAGTTTCATCTTTATCTATTTACAGACATGTTTTAAATGACTATTCTGTCTTCTCTTCACAGGTGGTGGGGAGAAGGTACAAATTATCTGATCTATTTTTGAGTACTGTAGCAAGGTTTAATGAACAGTACTCTAGAGTTTCTGTGTTATCTGTAGCTGATACTGAGACGAGTAGTTCAGATGGGATTTTTTTTTTTTTAATTAAAAACAAAAGGTCAGAAAGCATTTGTTTACCATAATTAGAGCTTTTCAGAGGACTTCTATATGTATCAGTTTATTTTTCGGGCCAATGTATCTGTAGAATATTATTATTATTATTATTATTATTATTATTATTACTATTGTTGTTGTTGTTGTTGTTGCTGTTGTTATTTGCATTCCTTGTCAATTTATGTAACATCGTCATAGATGTTATATGCATTGCTATACAGAATATCATATACATGATACACACTGAGCTATTGAGATAGGTTATTCTGGGATCTCTCACTGTTTGGTTTCCCATGTTGAATGTTATTTTTGCAGAATGTGAGAAATTTTTTAAACTTGAGAAAAAAAGATCAAAACACTCCAGTAGGAGAGATTCTTTGTGTGCTGTAATTTGCTTACTGCAAGGAGTGAACACACTCGCAAATGCAGAACCACATGAAAGATTAAATGAACTGTCCCACAGGCTGTGGGAGGCAGCTGAGTGTTTCTCGAGAGCAATTCCCCCTGGACCAGGGTTCTCATTCTAGCCAGACATGATTTATCAATATGAATACTTGACAAGATAGAAACAATAGAGGCAGCATTAGAGGCAGCCTCTTAAGAGTTTTGATACTTTCAACTGCTTTCTTACCTGCCTCATAACCATTCTATATTTGTGTTTTCCACCTGCAAACTGCTGTTATCTTACTTAGTAGTCATTTCCTTCTCCAGCTATCCTTTGAAGTACTACTTTTAAAAATTCATCTGGATTTATAACATGAGGAATTTACCACAGTTAGAAGCCCAGTGCAGAAGCCATTGGAACGTATTACAGGAATCATACTATTGCTGGTTGAGCTGAGGGCAGTTTTGTTCAGCCTGTGCCATTTTTTTGAGAGCTCACTGTAGCAAATAGTTGTTTGTTTGTTTCTTTGTTTGTTTGTTTTCAGGAAAGAGTAAATGCTACTTTTCTGAAAATAGAATCACTGCTTTTCATTATCAAATTCTTCTTTCCAGTTAGGCTTTGTTAGAGCACTCTCTCTGGTTTAAAAGCATCTGTATGTGGTGACAAAAATGACACAGGGTTTCTGGTTCAGCAGGGATATTTACATTTTAAGTTTTAATGATTAACTTAATAAATGACTCCATTTAGTGTGATGATTTAGTTTGGTACTGCACAAGGTCTTTCTTCATACTTTGCATATGGCAATGCATACTAAGCATCTCTCTCTACAAACAGCAACTGATTTCACAAGACAGTTGGAGGGATATTTTCAACAGTGGACATCTAATTCAAAGGTCTTACACAAAAAGGAAGGAAGGCATGATAGATACTTCAATGAGCCAAGAAATGTTCCCACATGAGAATAAATTTTACATTATTTATGTCTCTGTTTAGCAGTGAATATTTAACAATGTGGACCAAGCAATGAATTTTTTGGTATAAGTTCCCTTTTGTGACAGCACAGCAATATCAGAGCAAAACTTTTCCTTAAAAATTTTTCCTGGAAAGTACTTATAATATTTAACAGTATCCATTTAACAAGACACTAGCAACAGCTTCACCTGTCCCCATCTGCTTATGCTATGTATTATTTCAGGGCTGAAAGTCTTGCAATTACTTTTTTAAAAAAAACAGGGAAAACCATCTCCTACGGAGATGAAGACAACATCACACCTTTGTGACCTTGACAAGGTTAAGGGATGGTTTATCTTTGGCAGTTCACTAATCCTGTTTTCTCCTAATAATATGGTTTATGACATCCCTGTTGTGGACCCTGCTCACATGGTAGAGTAGAAACGAGTGAAAAAACCCCAGTTTTCCTGAAAGAGGTGTTACCTTCTTTTCCTGCCTTTGCATTTACTAGGGAGGCATCATACAGCTAAGGCAAACACTGCTGCTGCCAGACCACTGCGACGCTGTCTGAAACAAGTGGAGGAACAAACCCAATGTTATCCTGGGCACCCAGGAGCCAGTGACAGGGTGTAAATGACACTGTGGTTCCAGTACTCCCAGAAGCCCCAAAAAAGGGCAGAACATCAAGCAAGTAATAAAGGAGGTGTATGAGATATGTATGTACAGACTGGTAGCACTGCCACACCTGAGCCTTGTCCATAAGTTAACCTGGAAGACAGGTATCTTGTTCAGCAGATACCATTTACATACTGAAGAGAAGCTGACAACTTTGTCTTCCTCTGACTGAAAAGATTTTGTTTCTCATTGAGATCACAAGTTGAACAAATTAATCTTGAAGGGTCTGGAAATAAATCTGGGCTCTGAGATACATCAGTACTAAACTGGAAGAGCCTCAGAATGTAGAGACTTTAGAAATAGAATAAAGAATAAAGTAGCTGCAGACAAAATAGTAGTTACTAGCTTAAAGGAGAAGAGGGGAAGAAGCGGATAAAATATGGCCCATCCGTGCCTGTTTCCCACTGTGCTTCCCCACCACCTGCAGATCCAGAGTTGGGAGGTGAAGAACAAATCATGCTTGATCAAGCGAAGTTCAAATTTGGCAATCAAGAGATTCTAATTGCTTGCCAGTAAGAATGGCAGCTAACATTGACAGGGTATATTTGAATATAGATTGAAAGCTGTGAAGTCTAATTTCCCTAACCCAGGTTATAGCTTTGAAACTAACACTAACTCATGCAGTAACCAAATCATATGTCACCGTGGTGAGTGGGTCCTCAGGAACATACAGTCACCCCCAGTTTCATTTGCTCATACAACAAATCACAGCCAACAGCCCACAGCCCCACCATATTCAGGTCTATATTAGACAAAAAATTTACATGAAGTCCTGCTGGTACCTGTAGTAATACACAGTTGTGGTGGCTGTGGGAGTGTTGCAGACATTTAAAGGAAATACAAAGTAATGCCAAAATTGGCAGTAAGTTAATTACTTGCATAAGAAGGTTCTTTTAATTCTTGCCAATGCCTAAATACTCAATGGCAGCAAAACTGTCTAACTGTTTCAGGGCCCTCCTAGTTCTATATTTTTGCTATTAGAGATCCAGGGCATTTTACACACCTCAGATGCAGTGTTAAATCTCTTGTACTTGAGGAAAGTAATATTTGTGCTGTTTGTGAAAGTAATTTTAAATGGATAAAGTTCCTCTTGTTTTCTAAATTAGCAGTTATCAAATATGTTGAATCAATTTTTATTGTCCTGTCATAAGGCAGAAGAGATTTTATGTAGATGCTGAAGAGAGTGATCTGTGCTCTGGGTAAAGATAGTCTCTAGGAAAAGATAGCTTACACTGCAAGAATGAATTTTTGTTAATCTCACCTATGGGCATACTTTGTATGCTAATACAAGCCTGATAAAACTGGTCCGTCTGGGCTGATGTTCCATTAGGGATTGTACTGATTTTGGCCAAACTGATTCATTTGTAGCAAATTCACTTATCCTCTCATGATACTGCATGACAGACTCTCTCTTTCCAGGAAAAGGCAAACACATAATTTTTGTGGTCTTTTGGTCCAACTGTTTTTAATAAATGATAAGGACTTTGCATATCATAAACCAGCAACAGTTATACTTAATTTGCATTAGCATGCAAAGCATGTCCATAGGTGAATTAAGTATGTAAAAATAAATAATTTATGGCACATAAATATCTAAATATTAAGCATATATATATGTTTAAATTTTCCCACTGGACACTTAAGCTAACAAAGAATAATATCCTATGAGTGGGTCAGTTAATAGAATAGCCATTTATTTCTTGCATATGTGCCACAGGAAATGCATATGTGCAGAATATAAAGGAATATGAGTTCTTGCTCTGTTTTTCTAAAACTCTGTAGTGCTGTTTTGTGCCATCATACCTGGTGCGGTGTTTCAAGAGGACCACACCAGTGTCCATTTGTTTCACTCAATACCATGTGCCTACAGAACATTGTCTGTTCCCAAGGTAAAGGGTTAAAAGAGGTAATTACCAGAGTGGAAAAGAAAAGGACACAAAATATGGTATAAAATAAGATTATTTAAATATAGAGCAGATAATTATAACTGGTTTTTCTTCTATTCTTTAGATCTTTGCTTTTGTTTTAAACAGTCTGAACTTGAGTTCGCTTTTACTGGGTCAAGTAAATTCAAAGCAACTCCTTCTAACCCTAATGATATTCTGGCATATAAATTCTTGCTTTCTTGTGTTAGTGGCATAAGATGTCTTCACTGCAGAGAAGAAGGGTTTCTAATTCATGCCAAATTACATTTCAAAACTTGATTTCACTCTAAATCAGCTGATCAAGTGAAATTATTCAAAGTTTCCTGAGAACTACAGATTTATTAGAAGCTCCATTTTGTAACAGCATCAAATGTTGCTTCACTGACCACATTTGCCCCTGACCCTTATGGCCCTCTAGCAGTATGGCTGAATTTCCTAAATGTGGATAAACTTCACTGAACAGCTGAATGCATCATCAGTCTGTGGGATAAAGCCCGGGCTGCTGTGGCCCTGGCTCCATGGAAGAGCATGACTGTATCTGATTGGGCTACCCTGCATCCTGCTCTGCCTCTCCTCAGAGCCAGCTGGACTCAGGGCTCCTGGGTCCTTGGTGGATTTTGTAGACGCCCTGATCTCCAGGGATGAAGGTAGCTCAGCCAAAGGTACACCAAACAAAAGATCTTGAGCTTCATTCTCTAAATTGTAGTGAAAAATGGGAATAACCTCTATTGTCACTTTTGATAAGCAGATTTTTTTGTGCTTTACCCATTCCCACGAGAATGATTTAGTCAGCTGCCTCCTGTGTACCTACTTACCCTCATCAGCTTGGCAATGGGCTATGCAAACTGGACCCCTTATGAAAATCATCTTCAGTATCTTCTGCAAAATTCACCTTTGTATTTTATTTCAGAGGCCCAGGAAATCAGTCTGTACCACAGATTAGTTTGAAGAAATGGTAGTTAGTAAAAACAAACAGCTTGGAAAGTAACCAAGTAACCAATTTCATCCTGGAGCTCTTGAAAGATAGTAAACATGAAACCTACGGATATTGATTTCACAAGGTTTCTTTTCAAAGGAAAACTGTGTGATAATGTTTTTTGAAAAGGGAGGGGTTTTTTGATTTGAATTATTCATTTTTACTCTTGACCACTACTCCAATGCTGGTTCCTGATAAAGCATATCATATCAAATAATAATATGGTATCATAGCAACATAAAGGAAACCAGTCTCACAGATTCTGAAGATGATTGCATTTAGCAATTTTAAAACAATTATTGAGCTGGCATCTTCACATAGCTTTATTTTCTGGTTGAAAAAGTGGTACTATTATCTGATTTGACATTGTGCCTCTAAGTTGCTTTAGGCTTTTTTAAAAAAGTCTCTAAAAGTCAATTCTTTTACAGCTAAACAACTTTGTCATGGCCTTGTCTCTTTAACTAGCTTTGCTGGAAAATATTTTTCTTTCATTTTAATGTCAACCACCAACCCAAAGCTGTCATTGCAATAACATTGAAAAAAACTGTCTACCAGCTAGCATCCCCTGCTGTGCAGTCTCTTTTTTCATGGAGTGAATGAGAAAACAACTATTTCAAAAAACAACTCACTAACATTAACTAGGGTCATAGTAAAAGGAAATTAAACTATATTTTTTTTTTATATGCAAGTGTTTTAAAGCTTATCTGCCTGACCTGAAACACTACAGTGTTAGATCTGGTTGGAAAAAAAAAAGTCTCAGATGTAAATAAATTTACTTCTTTCAAGAAGCTGCAAAAAGTATCAGAATTTCAAGCTGTGTAATTTATTTTTTCCTGAAGAATACCCGCAAGCATGTTCATATTCTCCATTTTTAGTAAACTGACAGCTATGGAAATAAAATTCTGCACTCTTTTGAGAATCTAGACCTTCCTTCCAAACAATTCTCAGAAAATTACAGTGAGATGATTCAGGGACTGGAAATGGGACATGCTTTTTACAAGGCATCTAGAACTCCAGAACTCCAGAACATTTGCAAGCATTTTTTGCCACTGTCATTTTGTGTTTTCTTCAGAAATGTGTGTTTTTCCCTCGCATCAGAGGCTGGCTTTGCGGCTCATGCAGTGCCTCGCAGCTCCATCTAGCGGGGCAGGGCCGGGCAGGGCCGGGCAGGGCCAGGCAGGGCGGAGAAGGCGATGGTCCGAGCTGGATGCGGGATGTGGAGCATCCAGCAACCGCGCAGAGCCCGGCTGGAGCGGGTTGTGCCTGCCCGGAGCAACTCTGTCCTGGTTTCAGCTGGGGAACACTTATCGCCTTCTCAGTACCTGTCACAGCACTCTGTTTTGGATTCCGAATGCAAATGCTGTTAATAACACACTGATGTTTTGGCTTTTTGCTAAATCATGTTTGTCCTGAGCAAGGACTGGGGGGAAGCACAGCTGGGACAGGTGACCCGAACTAACCAAAGGGATACTCCACACCACAGAACGTCATGCTCTGTATATAAACTGGGGGAATTGCCTGAAAGGTTGGCCGATTTGGGTTTGGGAAGGGAGCTCTGTCAGCAGGTGGTGAGTAATTGCATTGTGCATCACTTGTTGGGTTTTCTTCCATTTCATTATCATTATTACTATTTACTGTCACCCTGATTTTTCAGCCTTCTCTTTGTGTCTCGCAGTTTCATAGTTCTTAGGTTGTTTCTCACACACGGGTGTTATAAATAGAAGCAATGTATTCCTTTAGTCTAGGTAGTTTACATTCTTTGTTCAGAGATTTGGACAGCTGATGGACAGTTGTCTTGACCAATGGGATGGGGAGAGGGGTCAACTTTCTCCCCCAATCCCTGGCCTTTGTAGAAATATTATACAAGTGGAGTCAGATCTTTTAATAAGCAGTTCATGCCTTCTCACCAAAGTGATGTGTATGTGTGTGTCTGTGTGTGTGTGTGTGAGTGTGTGTCGAACAACAACAATTTACGATTATTTTTGTATTTTACTTAATTTTCAATTATTTAATTGATCTTATCTCAACATACAGGTTTTATTACAATGCTCTCCTCACTCCACTGAAGTGAGCGGAAAAGAAAGGGAGTGGGTCACGCAAGTGGCTGTGTGGTATTTTATCTCCAGCTGGACTTAAAAACCATGGCATATACTAATCCAGTAACACATCATCAAACTGTTTCCAGCACTAAAGAGAAAAAGTAGGACTTGTTCTGCATTTTCCCATGGGATTGTGTTATTTACAGCATTATGTAAGTGCAAAGGAGGCCATCAAGTTGATCCAAGGGATGAAGCACCTCTCCTGTGAGGAAAGGCTGAGAGAACTGTGTTTGTCCAGCCTGGGAAAGAGAAAGCTTTGGGGTCACCTGCTTGTGTCCTTTCAGCACCTGAAGGGAGCCTACAAGAGAGATGAAGACTATTTACAAGGACGTGTAGTGACAGGACAAGGGGAAGGGCTTCACCCTGAAAGAGAGGTTCAAATTAGATATTAGGAAGAAATTCTTTACTTTGAGGGTGGTGAGGCTCTGGAATGGGTTGTCCAGAGAGGTTGTGCATGCCCCATCCTTGGAAGTATTCAAGGGCAGGTTGGATGGAGCTCTGAGCAACCTGGTCTAGTGGGAGGTGTCCCTGCCCATGGCAGAGGAGTTGGAACGACCCTGTCTTTAAGGTCCCTTCTAAACCAAAGCATTCTATGGTTATACTTTATGAAACAGAATTTTTTATTGAGTGTTTGATTATCAGAACCTACCCACCTTGAACTCTGGCTACATAAAATGGGCTAAAATGTAAAGAGAAATATGACTGAGATAATGCTTAATAATTTGTTACAGTGAAAAATTTTATTAAAAAGACTGTATGTATCCATGACTACTTTGGAGCTGACTAAGCTGATACTGTCTAGGTGAGAAAATACATTACAATATTATGTAAAGATGAAACTTGAAAGGCAAATTCAAATACTCAGAAAAAACATTTATCTGGAGATTAGGAAACATAAGTGCAGAGGTCTGTCAGTCTGCAGCTATAGAGAAGAAGGTCCGACATGGGAGCAAGGACGGCCTTCAAAGTGCTCCTTGACCTGATGTGTAGAATAATACTCTTGTGATCTGTTTAATACCTGAGACAATAATCCCCTGAAAACTTCCTCATGAGTGGACTTGCATTTTTCCTTATGTTTGGACCAATCTGAGGAGGAAAGAACAGCAGTCCTGGATTAACAGCCAATATTGAATCAAACTTAATGGCCTGCAATTTTCCAAATATGTACAAGAATTGCTTGTCTTGTGAGCTCACCGGCTGCTTTCCTAGTTACGTCTCCACTTAAGCCTGCAGCTGTGAAACATCACTTGACCCCATGCCCAGTGCTTCAGGGACACCCATGGGGCCAGTGTTGAAGGGGCCCTGATGCTGGTGGCTGCAGCGAGATCTTCCCTGGGCCAGCAGCTGGCAAGGTGGGAGCTGGAGCCTCTCCATTTAGTGCTGCCCCCTTCCACACTCCAAAACAGGGACTCTCAGAAGTTACACAGCCAAGCAGTTCCTCTGGTCTGAGAAGCAGACCGATCCCCCGCCAGGAATTCTGAGGCACCCGGGTGTCCTGGTACCCCTTGCCAGGGCTGGACACACCCCACAGGCCCACACAAAGCTCCTGGCCACTACTGGCACTGTCTGCTGGCTGTCTACTTATGCAGAGGGGCTTTACCTGCAGAATGCAGGCCAGGTAGGTGGGCCTCTCATTTATCTGTCACTTTTACTCTTGGGAGGAAAGAATTACAGAGCAGCTTCAGGACTTTTTACACATTGCCACAGCAATGTTACTTCTGAGGAGATTAGAAACTGGTCATGCACCTAAAAAGGCAAGTAAGCAGGACATGAGCTCCATGGATTTGTATCGGTGGTTCTGGGAATGCTGGTGTTGGCTTTTTTGAAAACCACTTTTCAAAGAACTGAATTCAAGATAAAGCCCAGCATACTTCTCTCCTCTCTTTTATAGGGACAGTTAATTGCACATTAATGAAGGTACCGCACACCTTAAACTCACGTTACGCCTGTAATTCCTATAGGTAACTCAATTTTCATGGGATGAAGTTGCAAAAGGAGGTACAGTGTTTTTCCTGGTCACATTGCAAACCAAGGCCACAGTGGGATATTTTCTGTACTTTTCAAACAAGTAATTTCTTAGTGATATGGTAAACTAAACTTCTGTATATCCACCTGGATCCACGTCAGAAAACCAACTCCTTCTCCACTGACCTCAGTGGAGACAGTACTGCACTGAGACTTCCACATTTCCAAGAACAATGAATAAGTGCACCAACATGGAAGCTTGATAACAATTTTACACATTCTCACCTCCAGTACTCTCCTAAATGTTTATTGATTCTCAGAAAACTTCCATTCTGTCTTTACTCTTCTCCTCTCAATAGATTTTCACTCTAAATGAGAGGTTGCTTGCCTATCCTGAACCAGTTTCTGAATTTCAAAATTATTATTTTGAATTTTGATTGCAAAGATTCTGACAGAATAAGAACTTTTAAAACTAGACATGAAAAGAAGATATATGCACTGAAGGACATGATTGAGCAGATCCAAACACTAAAAGGAAAGGATTTATATCAGATACATCAATTAAAACCGAGGTATTCTTTAGCTTGATACCTCCTGCTGTCAGCCTAAGGGTAACAGAAAAATTATTTGTGAATTTGGGTGGTTTTTTTTAATCCAAATGATGTTAAAGACTTTTGAGGAAGCATATAAAAAAAGAAATAACTTTTTTTCTCTTTGTGTAAAGAGACAGGTATGTGACTCCTGTATCAAATATTGTCAAGATTCAAACATGTTTAGAATTTAAATTACCGCTGTGTTTAATATTGATAGATCTAATTTACTGTATTTCTGCTCCTTCTTTAACCTACAGACAGGATTAATATTCATGACATTGCTTTTGGTGGCGTGCAAGAAATTCCATAAGTCAGATTCCCTCAACCCATATTGATTGGAATATAGAATATTTACCTTTTCCATAATATCTTTAATTTTGTCAACATTGAAAGCATATCATGACTTTGTTTGTGATGCTGCTAAAAAAACCTGTCAAACTGTTTTGACATTCAGCAGAGTGCTATTCTTGTTCCCACCCCTCAAGAAAACAACAAAAGACCTTCAACCAAGCACAAAAATAAATAATGTTCTGTTGCTGCAAGCAAATTTTTGGCATCTCTTGGCATAAATTACCTGCTTTATTTCTGTGGTGGTAATAGTATACAGAGAGGATAGAACCTGCATTCCTTGTGACTTACTGCAAGTGCTCCTGGACAAAATTAAGGGGTTTTATTAGTCACATTTTTTAGCTCATACTGAAATATTTTTCAAAGTAGTTTTGTTAAAAAATATCTAGACTATTTGCTCAATTATTAGGTAAATGGTTTGCTATGTTCCTTCTCTGCTCACTGTCACTGTGGATAGCTTAGCAAATGGTGATTCAGTCTTGGGTCCAAACCTCATTGTACTGAGTCTGCTCCAGATGTCATAAATACATCTTGTTCGGATGTTTTATTTCTCTCACATCCCTGCAGGCAGCCCAGACGGGAATGGATTTATGTATTTTTATTTTGAGACTGTTTTTGCTGGACGGCCTACCAAAAAAACCCCAGGCTTTGCATTTTGAGTGTGCTGAAGTTGCACAGCATGTGCATCTTAATTTAGCTAGTGAGTTGATTTATGCTCAAAAATATCTGAAGTAGTCTCCCTTCAATAATACCCTTCAGATTCTGAGATATTTTCTCTCATTTTCTTGTCCAGCTCCAAATGAGAACAGCTGGGATAAGTATCAGCCTTAGATTTTTGCTATGAAATTTTGATTATCTTTTCAAATGAAGAGTTCTACTGAGGCTGCATGGGAAGTATTCTGAGAGCCTTTACTGTAGTTAAAGGTGCCAATTCTGTACAGGAAAATTATCTCTGTAGACATCAGTGTACCCGTTAAAACAAACCAAACCAAACCAAACCAAACCAAACCAAACCAAACTATGTTTATTTACTGCAAGCATTTTTTAAATACAATATTCTCGTTAAAATATTTCTATCACATCTCCTAGGAGGTACCTCTATCCTCCAGCTAAGTAAGGTGTACAGAGATCCCCTTGAATGGACTGAGGTATTCAGATGTATCAATCAAAAAGAGCAGCAGCAAGTAGAGCACTGGTGGTACCACAGGAGGGTACACAACAAGCACATAATTCTCTGTTTTGCTCGCATGCTTTGCAACTGAGTCAGCAGAGGACATCTAAATCATCCTCAAACATTGCTATTGCCAGTTAAATTAAGTAGGGACATGTACATCCGTAAAACACTGCTTCAGATACTATCCAGATGAAAGTCAGCATTTGTTTCTGTTCTCATTAAAAACATACAAGCTGAAGGAAAGTACTACTACAGAGAAGAAATTTAAAAATATTCTGATTCTTCAAAACAAGGCGATCATCACAGAAATACCCATATTTGATGTTTTTAAGAGTGTATAGGAGTGTAAAAGAGAAAACCTCCTATTTTTTTATTCCAAGTGTCTTGGTTTTGTGGGATGGAGATTTTCTTTTCTTTCTTTCTCATAGCTGTGACAATACAATGTTGATAACATGTTGATACTTTATTTGTTGCTGAGCAGTGCTTACCCTAAGTAAAGAATTTTCAGTTTCCTATGCTCTGCCAGTGGATAGGTGTGCAAGAAGCCAGGAGGAAGCATGGCCAGGACAGCTGACACAAATTGGCCCAAGGGTTATTCCATACCATGGGATATCATGCCCAGTATATAAACTGGGAGGAGCTGGCTGGGAGCCGCCTTTCATGGCTCAGGGACAGGCTGGACATTGTTCAGCAGGGGGTGAGAAACTGTATTGTGCGTCACTTGATTTCTGTGCTTTTATTCCTCTCTCTCTTTTTGTTGTGTCCTTTTTATTTATTATTATTATTATTATTAATAATAATAATAAATATTAATTATTATTACTACTATGACTATTATTATAATTATTATTCCCCAGGGGTTTTATTTACAGGTGTGTGAGCAAGTGGCTCCACGGTATTTAGCTCCCAGCTGGGGTTAAACCACAATGCCTGGTTACACAGTGAGTATCACAATTACTCTTCATACACAAACATAGCTTCTANCAAGGGTTATTCCATACCATGGGATATCATGCCCAGTATATAAACTGGGAGGAGCTGGCTGGGAGCCGCCTTTCATGGCTCAGGGACAGGCTGGACATTGTTCAGCAGGGGGTGAGAAACTGTATTGTGCGTCACTTGATTTCTGTGCTTTTATTCCTCTCTCTCTTTTTGTTGTGTCCTTTTTATTTATTATTATTATTATTATTAATAATAATAATAAATATTAATTATTATTACTACTATGACTATTATTATAATTATTATTCCCCAGGGGTTTTATTTACAGGTGTGTGAGCAAGTGGCTCCACGGTATTTAGCTCCCAGCTGGGGTTAAAACACAATGCCTGGTTACACAGTGAGTATCACAATTACTCTTCATACACAAACATAGCTTCTAAGACTTTTATTTTACACTGTGAAATAACACAGGCAGCATAGCCTGACACATATATTAGACAAATGTGGGGAAGAGTCTATTCTCTTAAGGGAAATGTAATAACTTCCCTCTCTCTTGCAGGAGAGTAACCTTGAACTTCTGCCAGTGCTTCTTTGAACCACAGCAAGACGAGGAAGGAGACTGCTGTTAAAGGGGTAACATTTGTTTGACCCCAAGACATGGGTGGAAGTATGGGACAAACTTGAGATTGTCAACCTAAAAGCTACATTCATGAGCCCATAATTTATCTTGGGATGTCAGATGTTATGACATCCTCCACTCCAGTTTTACTACTGTCCTGTGCAGCCTTCTGAACAAACACTGTCAGCCGGTCATTTGTTCCATCTATGCTCAAGTATAATACTGTTAATATCTTGTATGGGAAACCTTTTTTTTTAACTATTTAAAAAATAAAATTACATGCTACAAAGTTGGGTATTTCTTTCTAAGTTTCTGTTTAAAGCTGTTTCTCTGCATGGCTGCTTAATTTATCAGGGCAAGTGAGACTGATGTCTATGATAACTAATACAAATGCTGCTTTTATATGGATATAATTAGGCTCTGGTGCCAACTTATCCTATGCTGACATCATTGTGCCAGCTCCTATAAACATACTGTTTCATAATAAATATAAAGATATTGCACACAAACAAATTAAGTGACTTTGCTTCTGAATGCATCAGAGCAATATCAGTTACTTGATGTGCCATAGTTTCTATGTGTTATATGTTGAAACAGTCAAAAAAGCTAAAAGATATTAAGCATTCCCTTCAAGGAGGGGAAGGACTTCAGCTGTTCTTAAGATGGGACTTAAGACCCATAAGATAATTTTAGAGGGAGATGCCATGCACATGACTTTGAGGGTGGATGGCCCAGCAGAACTGGGTATTGTGCGACTCCATGACAAAACACAGACTGGCTGCATTCCTCATCCTGGTCATCCATGGTCTGCTTCAGCCTCAGTCTTGTATATAGGGGAATAAGATCAAGTTTCTTGGTGCAGAGGTGCCTGTCACAAATGTGTGTGTCTGTGCAGGTTTTTGTTTTATTTCGTAGTGCACATGCACCATGAGTTTGTGGCTAAATGGTCCCAGGGACTGATGCAGCCTTAAGGCTAGAAGACTTAGAGTTTATTAGCAAAGACATTTGATTACAGATAAACTTAAAATGAGTATATTGTAGCCATTTCAGCCACTGCCAGCATACGTGCCTTTCCCAAAGTGACTGGTTTGCAAAATGTGGTTTTAAATTTTCCTTTTCCTTTAAATTCAAGTGGCACGTGTTTACTGTGTTTTTTGCAACCCAAAACCTGGTTTGGCTAACCTTGTGAGGGAGTAACAAAACACCAGCCATAGCAGTTTTCCACCAGTGTAACTTGGGCCAGAATTTCATCCTGGGATAGAAAACAATTAGTGCCATATCACACAGCAGCAAAGAGCTGTTAGGAAACCCAGGTTGTCCAAGCTGTGATCTACCCACTTGCATGGCCATGCATCTGCATTTTGACACCCAGTACTGGAAGAGCCTCCAGACCGAAGCAGCAGTGCAGAATAGGAAGATTTTACACCAGCTCTGTAAACAGGTCATTAACAAACATAGCTGTCTGTCTTAGTCAAGAGGGAGCTTAAGCCTTTGTTTTCATTCCATAAGGTAAAATTTGGAGAATCCTGGATTAGACAGATGTGTCTGCGAATGAGAGGGTGAAAGGAAATGGGTCACACATGCCAATGTGGAGCTTGTGGGGAGTGCAGCAGAACACCAGGATTTCAGAGACATCTGAAAATGATGGAAGTCTCCCAGTCCAGCTCTTACGTAATTGCAGGCATAGAGAAAAGATGAGGAAAGCCACAAAGATGGGATTAGAAAGAGCAGGAAGGAGCACCCAGGCAGACTGAATCAGTGGGGCTTGGGCACCTATTAATAGGCAGAAATGGATTTTGAAGTGCAATCAGGAGCGTGGCAGGATAACACATTGAAAGCAAGGCTGGGAAGCTGTAATGAGGATGAACACCTGTAGATGGGCCAAGTTCAGGTCTCAGTGCTTTATTCTGAGATCAAGTCAAGACAAACAAGAACCCTTTCATGGCGTTCAGGATGTGATATACATCCTTACTTTGTTGCTTCATTATGCAGCTGTGTAAAGATAATTGAGAGAACTAAGCTAGATTTTTCATCAACAAGCAATAAAATGTGATAAATATGTTACACGGAATGGCAAATGTTAGAATTAATAAGCTGAAATGTTGACGAATTACTGTTTATATACTTGACATGTAATAATTGCTTCATTTATCATCTGAATCTGGAAAACTTAAATAGCAGGCATTTATAATTAATTTTCTCCCCTTGCAAACTGCAATTCATTCCACACTCAAAGGAGTCAGCATTAATTTCTTTTCTATCAGCCACAGGCCATAAGTTAATGCATTAAAAAAGTCAGAACATTTAAAATAACAGTCTAATTAAATTATATCCTCTACTGTTGGAGAAAAACACATGATTCTTCAGGAGATAATCAGTCACCACAGTAAACACCATTTAGCTCTTCTCACAAATCTGCGTCTACCCACTGGCAATTTTGGACTGTCAAGATGAAGAATTCACTTTACTGAACAGATGAAGGATATTGAATTCAGCCTCATTAGCAACTTCAAATGAGAATGACAATGGGAGTTCATTAAATAATAATATTTTCCATATACTGTGTTTTCTTCATCATGCAGAAGAATATGCTTTTCACAGCAACTTACAAAGCCCATATTTCTGATTCATTCTTCTTGATCATCTAAATAATGCCCTTTCCTGAGGGTCTTTCCTATTTGAGCAGCAAGGGCTGCTACTGCCTAACTGAAACCAGTAAGGCAGATGACACCTGCCTCAGTTGAGAACTCTGGAAGTGCCTTGCTCCAGGTTGGATCCACCCAAGTCCCTGGGAAGGTCTGGGGATTTCTGTGAGGACCACATCAGTTGAAGTGCCTACATAGAAAGTGCTCTTCACAAAAAGAAGCTGTTATCCTATGGAGTGGAGTGGCAGAGTATCATTAAAGACCTGTGGGCTTTTATTCCTACAGCTATTCTAGTCAAAGAGTGTTTGGCTAGGTATTAGAGATCCATTTAATGTATACAGCTGGGAACAGCTGTCAAAGAAAGGCTGGGCTAGCTACTTTTACACAGCAAAATGATCTCAGGTCTCCCACAAACAGCTAGTCCTTTCTCTATGCATAGTGTGTGGCGCCTGTGAAAATCACTGACGTAGCTCCTCCAAAGGTTATTTAATTACAGAATTGTTACAGCTGAAAAAAAAATAGGGTTTGGCTTTTTTTTTTTTTTCAGCTGGTAGACATTCTCACATCATAAATTTCATTAAGTTCTGGCATGAGATTGAGTACCTCATGCTAAAAAAATTCCCTCAGTATAACCTACTTACTTTTAATGATGTTTTTCCATCTAAGTACTAGCAAGAATCTTGAAATACTAGGGATAAGGATATTTTGCAAACTGAAAATAATGAATGCTTCCTTGTGTACAGCCACAACCAATTAGTTCCCAGTTTTGTGTTAAGAATGTCTTTTCAAGTATTTTTAATATTAAGATCCTAAGGGCAAAAGAGCATGTGACTTCTCTTATGGTTCCCTACCCTAATTAGTAACTTAATTCCACATTCAGAGAACTAAGTACAACTGACAGACTACAGCTTCTCCTGCATTCTTGCAATTCTCTTTCTCACAAGATACCATTGAGGTCAGGGGCTTTAGAAAAGGATAGAAACTCATCTCTTTCAAGATGCCTTCCAGCACCTTTCTCATGGAAACTTGGGGAGGTCATGCATTTGTGCAGGTTATTCCAAAGTCCTCCTCTGGTATTTAAACTTTCAAGACAGTGCTCTAATTTTTGGTGCCTCCAGGAAAAGGCATACCACTCTCTAGCAAGCTGCACTGGAGATATATGTAATCCATGAAGTCCTGGCTCCTGCTCCCAGTATTGTTTTGGCATTTTGCATTGAAAATTCATGGGAAACAATCTGCAGCACCCTCTCTGAGGCTTCACTGCTCCCTCTTCCCAGCAGAGTGCCTTTTCCAGTGGGCAGTTGGATCAGATTCCTCTGGTGCTCCCCTGCCCTGCCTGGCAGGGCAGTGGAGAGAGGATGGGAATCCTTTGCAGCACTGGGGATGCTAATTTGGGACATAAGGAATGAGCTCATTTGGCTCACCTCAAATCAAGTTAAGACACTTTGTTTAAAGGTAAGTGACAGTAACTCCTCTTAGCAAGACTACGAGAAAAAGAGTAAGCCAATTGTCTAAGGAGAAAGGGATAGCATCCAAATCCCAGACATAATTTTAGGCATGAAATCTGATTTTACTTAAGCATCTTCTTTTATCCTTGGCCCAGCTCTAGGGTTAAATGAGAGACACTAAGCTAACATTTCTTTGTAGCAGAGATGCCATCTTCCATCCCTGCCTCACTCCCTCAGCAGACTGGCCATCAGCTTTGACTGGAGCTTTGGCTGCTGGCACCAAGCACCTAACAGGAATGTGGTGCTCAGCACTGGCACATCCTTGTCCTTTTGCCAATCATATCAGGAATCACCTAAAATTGTATTAAGGAATCAACAAAACCTAGACTCACTAAGTTTGAACACATTTTATGCCGTAGAAGGGAAAGTCAATCCAAATTCCCTTCTCATGACAAAAGCACTGGTTCCATATGAAGAGATGTTCTGATCAAGCAGTTGACTGGACATCCTTATTACAAGTGGAATGCCAGGGATTTTTGCCCAGTTTCTTCAGAGAAACAAAATTTTTAAAAAAAAAGAGACAACTGAAGCAATGGGCAAGGAGTTTCTTTTGTGTTATACAGAAGATGAAACTATCAAGTAAACTTCAATTAGACTTCATAATTCAGATACATTAGAAAGAATAATTTTAAACAAATTGCAACTGCATTATAATTACACTACAATTATGCTAATTGTATTGTAGTTAATGTGCCTGTACTATAATGTGCTTTTGTTTTCTTTCCTTAAACCCAAATACTCAGGTGAACTAATTACAATGAATTATTTGAGCTATATGAAAGCTGCTCCTTTTTGGCAAAGTCTAGTCATGTTCATCATCTCAGCTAATTACAACTTGTCCTGTTCACTGCAGAAGGTGATCTTTGAGATTCTCCAATAGTCAGCATGAAAAATGATGCAAAAAGTAATTTTGGAAATAGAGCAACATTTTAAAGCCTTGGAAGCCAGGAGAGAATGCTATCACATTGTGGGATAAAATCACCTTCATTACAGAAAATCCAGTTCCAAGTTTTTGTTCTACTCTCGTTACAGCAAGTACCTGAATTTACATTTCCGTATTCATTCAAAGATAGTTCAAACAAATATTATTAATGGGATTTTTTAGGTTATTTAAGATTACTTTGAAAGATCTTCAATACTGGACCAACAAAATTCTTTTGCAAATGGAGGCCTATGTTTAAGAAAATTATTGCATCAAAACAGTTATATTTTGTCAAAAAGTAGCTTTTCCAGACTGAAAAAAAAAATCCTCTCCTCTCCCTNCCCCTTGTTCTGTTCTGTTTTCCTTTTATGGGATTTAATCCTGTATCTCTCATCAGATTATCTTCTCTTGCCTTAACTTTTATGTTCATTGTAATGTTCTTTTTTTTCTAACTTAATAAAATGAGGCAATTAATATCAGTCTAAAAGAAAGAATTTGTCAGCTTCTAGCAGTTGCCAAGCAACAGACTACAATATCGCCAGTCAGTTGATGGTTGGTCTAATTACCATGTAAATTAGTATTGTTTAGGTTTTAATTCTCTCTTATAACATGGTCTCAATGTGAAGCCCACTGGGCTAGAGGTTTCTGGTCCCCACACAGGAAGGATAGCCACACTAGGATAGTTAACTACTTTACAGAATGCAAACACTTGTCTATTATCTAATAAAATAATCTGTGCCATGTTACTTTAGATAGGATGCTAACTGTCATTCCAACAATTGCTTTTCCAAAGGTATCTGGACACCTGAGCTTACAGGCCTATATCCACTAAAATGTCTGTTTGGTGCAGAAGAGTGCCTAATTTATTTGATGCTGCAAGATAATATTTGAAGATATAATAAAAGTAAGTTGAAGACCTAAGAAATATAAAGCGAGAAAAGGGAGTTCATGCTGTTAAATCTGAGAGCTTTATCTAACCATGGCAATACAATACCAATGACAGACTTTGACTCATGAACAATAAAATAAATGAACTCCAATCTTTGTATTTTTAAATGTGATGGTTTAGATTAATCATTTTACTGGTGTTATTGAGATTTTTTGACTTCCCAAAACTGATTTTGTCTGAGTGCATCAATTAGTACATAGATTTTAATACATAATAAGGGTATTATTATGTATTAAAATTCTATCCATATGCTATTAAAAATATTATGATATAATTTGTCTCAGGGCAGTGTTGTTGAGAAGGATTGACTGTTTTGTTACCAAGTAGCATAATTCTTAATATCTTTTGGCAGAAAATCTACTCAACTGTCTAGACAGTGCCAAAATAAAGATTCTGCAATGAGAGATAAATGATAACATTGAAGCATGTCGCTGGTTACTCAGGAACTCCTACAGCACGTGTGCTGAACACGGGAAGGGAAGAGAGGAGATATTCATAAGGTGAACTTGAAGAGACTTTTGTCTGTTTCATGCTTGGCCAACAGAAATCTTATGGTGTTATATTTATGGATGAATAAGAAAGAGCTCTGATCGTTGCTGGAAGAAGCTGGAGCAGATGCAGGACCTATCATTGTCGTTTACATGGATATGTGAGGCCACAAGCTGAAGAGGCTGAGGAGAGGATAAGGATGCCATTCAACCAAAGCCATTATGTAGAATGGTAGTCCTCAGTGCATGCATAAAGAAGGCACCCAGAACAGCAACAAATATATCTGACATGATTGAAACAGATCGCAGGAGAGAAGAGTTTTGAAAGGACCTCTAGTCCCACCTCTGCTCAAGGTAAGGTCAATTAGAGCAGGAGGCTTATTCCTGAAGACAAGATAGCAAGGCCTCATCACGAGAAGCCTAGCAATCTAAACAACATTTTGCAACTCAATATTAATCTTTGTCAGTGAGGGAGTAGCTCAGTTCAGCTTAAGACAAAAACATGCTTCATTTTTCACATGACAGATTTGCAGAGGTTCAGTCCGCGGTTTGGGGCTATTTAGTAAATGCCTTCAACCAATATATTACAAATTATATTATATTGATTGGAGAAATTCTAATTGAAAGGTTATGAAGGTTTCAGATAAATTTCATTTATCTGTTTAAATTTGATGGTGTAAAAGTACACTTGATTTTTAAAAATCTTAAAGCAGTTTTCTTCTGATTAATTAACTGAGGAATGTAATATAGGATAAGATTATACATAGGACAGAGAGCTTAGTGTAATGCTTAAAAGAATGTCTTGTGAGACAATCATGTTCATTTTATGGTAAAATGAATTAAGGGTCAGATTTAGGCCTCATGTTGCTGAATGGCAGCAGACCTGAGAGAAAGCCATTCAGGCCTTATTTGCGTGATTTCTGGTTTTATTTCAAATGTCAGATCATTAAAATTTAAAATCCTAATTGAAGTTAGCTGTTTGACTTGATCCCTAACAGTTACAATGAAAAGTGTTGAATGAGACCAAAAAAGGGCTTTTAGAGACCTGAGTTCCCACTGGTCAGAGAAAGTGACTTTTGTCTAGATGTATTAAGAAATATGTTAGGTCCTAAAGCAGTGTGTTACTATTTTATACAGCTGGATTTACCAGCGTCTTCCTTTTATGCATGTACAATTTTGCCTGCACATTATTTCTGGTTTAAATAATTGAGTAAGAGTCAAGTTCAGAAACAGAAAAATCTGAGGAAAGAACCAAACCAATGTTCTCAAAGTAAAAAATTGTGGAGTTCCCAAACAGTCTTTTCTCTCATTGTTAGTCTGTGTGTACTTCCACTGATAACCATCATCTGATTTGAATATTTTTTCCTTATATAAAGGGACCTCTATACACATTTTGCCCAATATTGATAAATCTAAAATCATTGCTTTCATTTTCTTCTCCAGAAACTCCCCATCACTCAGATCTAAGGTCGGGAATAGGACAGTGCTCTCCTGTATTTTTACTTTCATGTCTCTTCGAAGGAAAGCTAAAAATTAGAAATCACATAGACTTAAGGGAAGCTCAATATCTCTAGTTACAGTGAGAATTTTGTTCAATGGAGGAAAAAAAAAAAACCAAGCATATGGTAATGGAAGAAAAATCATTGGTAATACTGACTCTAGAAGGAAAAAACAAACAGAGTTTTGCTTCACATTTGCTGCAAATGAACAGAAATTCCATCTCATTGAAGACCTTGGCTACATTTTAAATAGAAACAGAACTCAGACTTAGCATTTACCAAGGCAGGGAGGGTTATTCCTTTCCAGAGGAATGTTTTTCTTTTATCTGTTACAGGATACCCAGCCACAGTATTGAAATGTGAACAATCTGGACCTTTAGAGACTTTTTTTTTTTTTTACCCTTATAAGGTTGTGTGATCCCAGTACACTCTAGTACCTTATATAGGCATTAAGAAAGTAACAATTATTTTAGCTCATTGACTGAACAAAAATACAATCAAATATTAAGAATGGTTTAATATAAACTGATTTCCTTTGCTAAAAATATTAAATTACTTTCCTCCTCTTCCCAATTTGTACAGTGCTCCCCTGAAGTTCCTATTTCCAGCTGTATTGCAAAATCTTTTCCAACCATTCCCTAACTATTTTCATTCTAATGACACAAATCTTCACCACTTCAGGGCTACCATCCATGGGGAACTACAGCACACTGAGAGGGACCAAATGAATTTCAGCACAGGCAAATGCCAGTTCTGCCCTGGCTGGCACAGAGCAAGTGTATGCACCAGCACAGGTTGGGAACTGCCCAAGGAAACCTGGAGCACAAAGCTGGTCATGAGTCAACCCTACACCCTTGAAGCAAAGAAGGGCATGAACGTGGTCACTAACTGGAAAGAGATGCACAGTGAAGGCATGAAATTTCAATTCTCGCAGGTAGTCAAAACCCAACTGTGCAAGAACTTGAGCAACCTGGTGTAAGCTGTGCCCGTTTTGAGCAGGGGCTGAGTGGATAACTTCAGAGGTTCCTTCCAAACTATTTTATTCCATTATTCTATAGCTGTCCTGTTACTCTAGTAAAATTCAAACAGCCATCCACTTTAGGGTTTTGTATATTAAAATTGTGACTATATTTTCTGCAACCTATAACTGTCTCAGATTGAAACATTATAGCATCACTACTGTATAGACATAAAAATAAGAAAAGAAAGATACTGTATATTTTTTTCCTCCTTCTTCCTTATATATCAATGTCAAATATGATCGTGAATCTTATATGGGGAACACAAACTGAATTGAGAAGGAGTGCAGAGACAAAGATGACTGGTTCTGCTAACTCTTTATGGCCCTTGCTTGGACCATGCACTGCTGACACAAGCCATCTGTTCTTCATTCGATACTGGTCTGCGCTGGACATTTGGGCTGCCTTAGGGTGAAAATGGCTGCATACATGCAAAGTGGGACACACGCTGCATCACCTATATATTTTGGTCTGCAGCCATCACAGACTCTCAATTTCTCACGAACTTAGGGACAGAAATGCTAAAGAAGGGATAAATGAAGCCATTTAGAGTATACGGGATTGTTACAAAGAAATGTGGTAAGATTTTGTGGTGGTTTAAACCCAGCCAGCAGCCAAGCCCCACAAAGCCACTTGCTCACTCCCCCACCACCAGGATCAGGGAGAGAGTTGAAAGCATAAAACCTAGGAAACTTGTGGGTTGAGAAAAAGATTCATAGGCAAAGAAAAAGTCTATCACTTCTAATGTTGCCTCCTTCCTTCTTCTTCCCCCCATTTTATATACTGAGCATGATGTCATATGGTCTAGAATATCCCTTTGGTCAGCTGGGATACTGTCCCAGCTGTGTCCCCTCCTAATTTCCCAAGCATGCCGTTTCCTTGCCAGCATGGCAGTAGGAAAATCAGCAAAGGCATTGCGTCTGTGTATGCACCATTCAGCAGTAACAAAAACATGTCTATATTATCAACTCTGTGTTCGTGCAGATCCAAAACAGAGCCCCACATTAGCCGGGGCAAAGAAAATTAATTCTACCCCCGCCAAAAATAGCAGACAGGTTCACCACAGCGACGGTAAAGCCAGAAAAGTTTGTTGCTATACAAATTTATTGCCATAAAGCATAATATGAAATCGTCCACAGTGTTGAAGGAAAACAAAAGAGAGGTTTTTACGACTGGAAAGAATAAGGCCAGGCTTAGTAGCGGAACAGGACTTGGGGCCTGAGCGCGCATTCCCCGCGCAGCCGCAGCCCGGGCGAGCCCCGGCGGGAGCGGCGCGGCTGCGGGCAGAGCCGGGCCCGCAGCGCCACCTGCA
>WBMY01011188.1:157139-178936 GCA_013397315.1 Donacobius atricapilla
TCCCTTCCTCCCTTCCTCCCTTCCTCCCTTCCTCCCTTCCTTCCAATAAACTTTGTCTTTTTATTCAAAAGAGAGCCTTACCTGGATATGGTTAACTTTCAGCTGAAACTGTACTAAAAAAATTGAGATAATGCTCAGAAAGCTACAGTCCAATTAATTTTCAATATGTAAGTAAATGATCAAACTTTTTAAATGGTAAGCACTCTATTACAGAAAATGTACATCATCAGTTTTGCTGGAAAAGGTATAATTAAATTATTGCATTTTGCAAATAATGTTAGCAAAAAATCTGATTACTTGTAAACTAAAGTGTTCCTTTAAGTGTTCCTTAACACTGCAGTGGTTCCACAAGCAGTGTACTTCAGAGAGGGTAAACAGGGAAGATTAAATCACTCCTTTTTAGTGACTCAGCTCTATTGAGCCTAGCAGTTACAGTCACAGTAGCCTTCAAAGTGTTTTATTGCTCTAAGCATACACTAAGCCAGATCCTAGTTTTCCAGTTAACTACACTAGGATCATTAATGCATATCTAATTTGGACATGAATTATTCAGATCCCATTACTTTGGGCATTATTAAAAACCTTTAGCAAGTCAGGTAAGTGGTTAAGAGAAGATAAATGTATTTGCCATGCTGTAAATATACCATGTTTGCAAGGGTTGAATTACATTGTTTGGGGAGATGGAGTATTTGCTGATGACTTACATTATAAAAACATTATAAAATTATGTGAGCACATATCTTCACTGGAATCATTTTTTAGGTCAACCCTGACAATGACCTGTGCTTTACACTCTGTCAGAGTTTGACTGTTCCGTGAAACTTGTTCCACAGGTAAACCCCTCAAGAAACCCATTCCTTTCCTTCTTCAGTTGTTTTGAGCAAAGGTGCAGAACTTGAATTACTGAGGAGTGAATAAGGTTTGTGGCTTGGGCACTGACCTTCTGAGAGATTCTGGCTGTCCTGCACCAAAAGCAAACTTGGGAATTAGCAGAAGAGGTGTCAGGGCATCTATGGGATGGAGGTGAGCTGGGCTTTTGATATGAATTCACACTCTGAATAGTCAGATCCGTAGGGCATGACGTTCAGCTATAGTGTGGTGGAAATGACATACCATTAGGGGGCCAAAAGGTACTGCCTCCTCAGAGGAGACTGCTTCCCGGCAGAAACTGTTCACATAATGAGTTTATAGAGTAATTCTTATGGAAGCAAGGAGCTTGTGACTTTTTTCGGATCATAGCTGCTGCAGTCCAGTAAAACATTTAGCCACTTATGTAAGCAAGCTCTAACTTGAACTGTTTAATCTAAACACATCTAGTTATTTCTCTTGACATGCTCTTAAATGCTTTGGAAAATTACTCTTCTCTGATATGCTGCCACCAGCAGTATGCATGATGCAAAATAAAAGTACATTTTCATAGGAAATCCTGAGCTGTGCTTGTAACTGGTTATCTGGGGTGGTTTGCTGGGGAGCCCATTAACAGTGCAGATATGGTTGGAGATAAGCTTCAAAAACTTGAATGTATTATGCAGTTTATTTCAGTAGTAATAAATAATTGGAAGGAGTCAGCTCAAAAGAACTGAGTTCTTCACAGCTTCGTTCATATAAGTAGAGATTATTTTGGCAATGCAGTTTGGAAATTACATTCATTCTAGGCAGAGAATGCCTATCCAAACATTCCTTTACACAGCTACCTCCTCTCAGTACTAAGCACTAACATTTGTTTAGCCCTATGGTATCTACTACAAGAGGATAGCTTTCCATGTCGTTCATTACCAGGCAGCTGAAATATTACCTATTGTTGTAAATAGAGGTATTTATTCTCCACTATGCATTGATAACATTCATTTATTCAACCTAATTGTAGGGATCACATTTTAATGCCATAGTCCAGTAGACAACACTTAGGTTCTTGAGAGCTGAAGTGAGATTCATCTCACCTCATTTCAGCCTTTTTCTTTTGCTTACCTAGATTTTATTTATGGACTGTAATGGAAGATAAACACCTCCAGAGAGAAATTCATTAGAGACAGCCAGCAGAGACTAATCAATTCAATCCTAGTTTTTAGATAATAGAGAAGTTTTGCCTACCATTGAAGTCTACTGTTTGAGACCTGGTTTGCCTTGGTGTTCCTAATAATTACTTGTCAATGCAGCTTTCCTGGGGTTGTACTTCTCGCTTTCCCTGTTGATCAAAGATGATCTACTCTACATCTTTTGCCAAAGGAAAATTAGGAAAGAAAGTTTGCTCTTTCCAGTGGATATTGCCAGGCTTTTTATCTTTCACAACTGGCAAGACATACACCAGTTCAGAGCTGGTTGTGTTATAGCTTATGCAAATCATGTGTAATTCATTTCACCATTACATTACTGTCTAGTAAAAAAAAAAAAATAAAACCCCCACCAAAACCACCCACCAATATATGTCTCAGTAATTAGTACTTGTCTGGCAGCCCTAAGGTAAGTTAAAATGATACTGCCATTTTTCTTATGACTGCCTTTGGCAATGTAATAGGAACTTATTATTATGGACTAGATAGGCAAAGATGTATATGAAAAATGTCAAAGGTTATGAATAATTCTTTCCAGGTCCCATTTACTCTAGGAACCTCTGTCAATAGCATATCTCTGCTGTAATATGCTGGCTCATTTACTGTATCTACAAAGAGCAAGAATGGTATCAAGACTTTCATTTATTTCCATGCCTGGCCCACACATTAAGGCAAACCTGAGTGCTGAGGCCATCCCAGCAGAGACTGCCAGAGATGCCTCATTGCAGGTTCCCTTCTGAAAATAGGGATGGAGAGCCCCAGTCTTTTGGGAACTTTGGAATATTAGGTTAAAGTTTCCTCACAAGGTCTTTATGATGCGGTGTACATTTTATCCAGGAAAGAACAGAGAGAAAACAGAGAACTTCACTCATTGTCTTGAAGATGCTGCCCAGAAAATTTTGATGACAAGTAGAAGATTTATTACAGTTCTCCCTTGCTACACTGAACTGGATGATTTCCATCTGCCCACTCCAAGAGTTCCAGAAATGGAAATAGCTGTAGTAAAGAGTCCCAAAAGGTCTGAAAGGTCAGAAAAATTTTACACTTCTTTGAGAAAACTGCAGATCATTTCTCAATTGGTTGGGATGTGCCACAAAAAAACCCTACAGGCTCTGTTTGTATGCTGTTAAATGGTTTCAAACTGTATCTCTTGACATTTTGTTGGCTAATAAGAAAATACACCTAAGAATAAAATGCACATATGGAACATCTATTTGTCACACCATCCATGACAAGTGAATCTCCCTCTAGACTATAAATACAGAACAGCTGTGAAAACCTAGACAACTTATTATAAGCAAGTATATGCTGAATGAGAAAACGAAAAGCAGTTATTTTGGAAATTGAGTCTAATGGCTCTAAATAACCTCATAGAAATTTTAATTAATTTCTTTCTTCTAATCTTGTTTTTCTAAAAGGGAGAAATATGGATTTTTATATTTTTTGGTGACACCAGTGTCTTCAAACTTCATCGCTATAAATTTATTTATTAGACAGAAATGACAAGCAGCAGTAGTATATGTTATTATCTTACACTGTCATAAGTTCAAATGTGAGATCAGATCCTTTCTGAACACTTAAAGTGGACTTGTGAGCAGCATGGAAATTGTAACATGACTTTCATGGGTTTGGCCATGTCAAGGCTCATAGCTTTAATAACAGTTTGGATAAAATCTGCTGTCTGTAAACAGTATTAATGAAGAAACTTGTTCTAAAGTTTATTAGACTGTGTGACTGTTTTTCCTATGCAAACATAGTGAAAGAAATATATCAAACATTTTATTACCAAGCCCGCTCTATTAAACAAGTGCAATGCAACACATTGTATTAAACAAGTTGCTTGGAAGCAAGATTTTAGAAGCTTTTCTTTTCAAAATAGAGCTTCCATGTAAAAAATGAGATGGAAGTTTTATGTAGCCATCTTATGTCAACAGAGAGGCGTATATTTCAGGCACAGAAATCAACATAATTCCTCAGGCACATACTAGAGAATAATTTTATCCAACTGGTGGTCTTTCCTTAAGAAAAGCCAAACACTGGAGCAGCAGGGATTCTGCAGGTCAGAAACGCCGTGGGAAAACCTGCTGGTAACATGGGTGGCATTCTCATTTCTATGAATGGCAATTATAAGCATTCTCTGAAAGTCATCAATAAATACATGAAACCTTTCAGATGAATTTTCACTTTAGTCAATTAGCAGCAAAGATGAGAGATAAATGGTTTACTTTATGTCTTCCCTTAAGTAATTCATGATTTCTATTGCTAGTGTTCCAGGATATAAAACAGCATTTGGATACTTAAGACAGAAAATGTTTTCAAACCTTGGTTATAATAATCTGCAGCAATAGATCATATTCTTATCTGAATAGAATTAACTTAAAACATCACCATAAAAATAATTTTAAAAAGGACTTCAAAGTTGTATCAGATTGTCAAATTGCGTAAAATGTCAAGTTAACATTTCATGCCCCTCAGTGTCAAAATTAATTTTAATTAGATACATTTAAAACCAGTAATTATGGCAACTTGGCCTGATTAATACTAGTTAAAGCAAACCTGAGTTTATGTTAATTGCATTAAATACCCAACTTATAACTTTTGTTATGAACAGAAATATTTCAGAAACTGATAGAAAAGCACTGAATCATCTGCAATAAGATTTTGAATGTGCTCATTCTTCACATACTTTTTTCCCCTTCAACATCCTGACAAGAGGCTTTCCCTTTTTCTCTTGTCTACCCCTGCATACTTTAAAAGCATGTCATCACAATTGAGGCAAATGCTGATCATCAAAAGAAAACGAGAAATAAAGGAAAATATTCCACGCCTGTTTCACTACATTAGCTAATGTCTTACCTTGCATCTTTATTCAGCAGAGATCTACAAATTCTTGCTGATTTGGTGCTTGAACCTAGGAAGTTAGGTCTTTATTCTATTTTAGGTAAGTCCAAGCTAGGTTTTATATGTCACATGCACATTGAAACATAGTGTCACATTATCTCTATCCAGTGGTAAGATTTTATAGACAAACCCCTGCTTTTGAATGTATTATTTTCCAATGCTAGGTTTAGTCTGAATCTCTAAAATAACATATATAGTTGACTCAAACTGTTCCACAGGGCTGCCTCTATTCTTGCCGGAATTTGACATTTGTAGGTTTATGTAAGGTCATCTTTCTCCACAGGCTAAGAATTACAGCAATGTCAATTTTTCTGCTTAACAAAGCCAGTTCCCAAAAGGGCAAGCGACTACAGGATCCAATTGCTTGGAAATTATTTCCAAAAAAACCTGAGAGAGCAAAGAGAAGATGAGGTTTAATGGCACCTCTTATTTATCCAGAAATTTAAAATTCTGGAGTTGTTTTATCTGTTAAGAATGATGAGGCGTATCCGTGGTTTCAGGAAATACAGACTGGTCAAAGAAGTGAGCTAACGCTTAAGTCAGGGGAAAACATCCATGCATGAGCTAAGGGACCCTGGGTCACAACTAAGTTGGCTTTAGTGACAGCAATCGTGTATGTTGATGGAAGACAGTGCTGTGTGCCTAGAAAGGAAAGGTATTTTCCCCATTTCTGGGATCTGCAATTCATTAACCACACGGATCTGTGTGAAGTTCTAACACGACTTCATTTTCGTTCTCCTGCTGCAAGGACTAATTTTTCCTGGCATTTGTTTTTCCAGTACAACAACCCAATGCCCTTCCCACTGCCCCCACTTCTCTTCCTTCTGTGTAGTAGCACTACACAATTTTTGAAGTTCTGCACTACAGTTGGTTTGCATCTTCGAATGAGTTGAAATGCAATTCACCTTCACATAAAGCACCTCCCCCCCATCCAATAAGTAGACAAACCAGAACCCAACAAAAAACCCCAAAACATAATACTTTTAGCTTTTTTTCAGTTGGATTTATGCCACCAGGAACACCTTACTCCTTCTGATTTAAGATCAAATTAAAAATATTCCATATCCAACTTTGATCTTTCAACAACAAACCGTCACTTTCATCTTTTTAATTGCAGAAATTATTTTGTTTGGTTTCTTCTTGTAGCTGGCACAAAACCATGGTCCCTTTCAGTTTTAGTATATCGATATATATCTATATATGTAGTTTATTATGCTGTAGAAGGTCTTGATTTGGATATGAACTGCACTTGCAAATCCCAGTTCTTCCTACTCTGTTTTCCTTGAGTATTGCTGTTACTTAGTGCAGAACCACATAAAATACTGCTCTATTCTACTGTTCCCTGTCACAATCTTACTTAAAAGCGCTTTTTCCCTCCATTAAAATCAATAAGAGAACACATCACTACCCAAAACCCCCCTCTGCCAGATTTGCATATGCAAAACCCCCTGTAGACATGGATGTAGAGGGATTTTATCTACATTTTACCTTGTTCTCTGAATGCTGACTCTCATAGCCGTTCCCAACACTGACTTGTGCCCAAAGCAAACCTTCCTCTTCCACTCAAATCAAGCAGAAGCCTGGTTGCTTATTCACTGAACCCTTTTCTCAGGTGAAGTACAAATCCTACTCTTCTGGAGCACAGTCCCACACCTGGAGAGACACCCAGGAAGGCACAGGTGAGCTCCCTCGAGAGGTTACACACCCTCTGATACCCCTGTTGTGCCCTAATGAAATTTCTATTTCTCATGCACATATTATTGGTCTACTTCCCATTTTCAGTCATTCATAATATGGGATATAGGACACATCAAAAAATGTCCTATGTTCGATTCAAACACACAGAGGAATAACCTCTACTATGCACTGCACTTCTTTCACATACCACAATCAAGATTTTCAGATATTAGCAAATATAATTTCAGTCATCTAACATATTATATATGAAATTGACAGCATCTACATTTTGCAGGGAAAAAAAAAAATATCGAACTTCTATACTTAACACCA
Organism: Donacobius atricapilla; assembly: GCA_013397315.1. Lineage (NCBI taxonomy): Eukaryota > Metazoa > Chordata > Aves > Passeriformes > Mimidae > Donacobius > Donacobius atricapilla. The sequence continues at coordinate 164,102 of WBMY01011188.1, forward strand.
CTCTATTTGTCGGAAATTTTAATGATGAAACATTTTAAGTAGAATGTGACTGGAAGCCAAACAAATGGATCCAAATCCACAGAAACACGACATAAAACTCTATTACAGAAAAATGAAGCTTCACTGACAACTATATTTAGGGTTACTCTTGCTTTAATGGTACTGTACACCACAAATTCTAATGTAGCACTAAGTCAGAGGCTTATTAAAATTCTATATCAGATTCACATACCCCTATAAAAATAATAAAATCAGGCCGTTTGACTAGATGTAGTTTTCACAGTATATAGAAATGTTGTAATTTATACCTGTCCTAGTCCAAATTTCTTAGCATAAATATCCAGCTCTATTATCTGGACTACTGAAATGAACAAACAAAATTTTTAACACCCACCTCAGCTCACAGAGTGAACCTCAGAGATGCCTGGCTAAACAACAGTGTTCACACTTAGACATTCATTAATGTTAATGGTAGATATGAAAATCAGTATTAATTCCTTCTGTTTATCTGTTCACCTGCACATATTCATACCTGAGTGTGTTTGAAGTACCTAGTCATGAAAACAACAGTTCTTGTACCTCCACCTCAGCAGAGTTTCACTATGCAGCTGCGTGCTGCCACCTGTCCACAGGGAAGCTGCAAGACCTGTGTGCAGCTTTCCTCATGGGGTAGTTTTGAGAGCTAAAGTGGGGAATGAGGAGAAAACAAGAAAAGTTAGGTGGTCTGTCATGGTAGGACATGAAATAGATTGACCCCGTAGATTTGTCAGAAGAGAAAGAAGGCTTTATTTACAATTCCAACAGTTTCTTTTATAACATGCTGTGCTAAAAAGGTCTATTATTGGTCCATGGGACTGACACTTCTCTCCATTGGTTAAGTAATAGGAAACAACACCTGGGGACAGTTGTTATGGGAAAGGGAACACTGTTTACTTAACCTGTTTTGAGAAATGGAGAGAGATGTTTTGAAAAAAAAGGAAACGGTTGACAGCTTTCCCTTGGGAAAAGAGCTAGCAATGATTAGCAAGCTAAAAATTCTTCCAGGCTCAGAAATATCAAGCCCACAGTGGTCTTTTAGAGTCTGTTTCCTGGCTTTGCTGAGAGTCCCCCACATAAATCCCAGTCTCCCACACATATCACACACTAGTGCCAAATTGGAATGGTGACATCATTTTGTATCAAAGAGAGCTGCTGTGTTTGCTCCTCAGGTTTTTTGAAGGTGGTTCTGAGCGACACCTAAAATAACCTGTAAGCATGACTTGCCTCAAATCAGAAAACTCGAGATATTTCACTTACAGAAACAATATTCTAATTTCTCTCACACAATAGTGTCTCTCAACTCCTGGCATTCAAACATATACTGGATTGCCATCTCAAAGAACTTTTTTTCACTCAGGGTGGCATTTTTGGCCTTTCTTCTGTTTTGTTTTAAGGCACTTCTTTTCAGCAGTAACTGTGGTTAACAGGGTAAAATTAATGAAGTAGGAAGTACAGTTGATCCAAAATGGATATGGTTATTGGCTCACTTGGTAAAGTGGATAAACTTTTTTAGAGAGGGGAGAATGGAACATAAAAAACCCTAAATAAACCTTTCGGTACCTTCTGCATACACTGTGTCTCTCCTTGTACCTTACTGAATAGGTAAAATGCTGATTCTTACTCACATGCTTCTCTGTGCACAGAAGGGCTAACACAGTATTTTCTCTGGCTGCATGATAGAGAAATAATGATAGAGAAATAATAAAAATGAACGCTTCAACTAGTGAAAGACCCTGAATGAGACACTGAGGATGTTTGTTTCTGGCCTGACAGGACATAGCCAGTGACTTTTATAGGTTGATTTATAGCTGAGTTTTAGCTGTGTAAAATGGTGGAGCTGAGGATCAACTCTATAAGCTCCCTATCATCTCCCTTTGAAATTTCTCAGTTATTTAGACTAGAGAAAAAGCAGAGGATTTTCAAGGGGTCTAAAATGAAATAGTTTCTGTTTACAACACCTACAATAAGAGTAATCTTCATGATTAGAAAGCTATGGGTTAGAAAAACTGAAATGGAATAAGGTGTTACTGTCCGGGTTGTCAGTATGCCAGTAACATGCTGAGGGCTGATAACTGAATTTAGTTACTCACCTGCTGCTGTAAATGGAAGTAATAAAACACTGATTTATGTTTTAATAGAGGACAAGAGAAAATTTTTCTTCTTTTTTTAGGGAGTTGTGAAGAGTAATTATTATTTGAAATGGGCAAGGAAATTCATGGCAATGACAAACCATCTATATCCTTTTAATTCACAGAATGAAAAAATACTTGATGGATAAACTAAGGAAAGCATGCAAGTGGCATTGGTGTTGGATTTCTAAACATTTATTTGGAATAAGCTTTGGCTACATTTTAAATATATTAAGATACTTTAAAATATCAAGTATGTAATATAAAGGCATTAAAATTCTTTTAACCCATATGATTTCATTTTCGTTATTAAAATAGCTTATGTGATGGTGACCAATAAACAAAAGAAAAGGGATTCACCAGGGAAACCACAGTTAAGAAATGTACAGTCTTTCCGGTTTATCAGTGAGGTTGAAATGAAACAGTTACAGAAACAAAGAAGAAATTTCAATCAAAATAGAATTCTTCTGGCACAAATGTTTTGAAAATATAGAAAATACAAAACTATAATTGATGATAGTTTTCAACTTGCTACTGAAGCTGACTCTGAGTGTATCTAGAAGACTCAAAAAATTCTGGTTCTAATAAATTAAGATTTATTTAGGGTTTTTTCCCACAAAAATTCTCTGTATACTTTCCAATACAATCTGTGTGAATTGAAACCTGAGGGCTTTAGAGACAAGATGTCTTGGAGTCTAAATGTTCAGTCAGAAAAAAGTTCATAAACATAGAAGTTACTAACATAAAAACTACATAAAACCTAATTTCACCTTTGGGATTATGCTTCCATTAAGGTTGCTGTTTCCTAATCACTTTTTCATTCACTCATTCATTCACCATGTTATAATGAACTATTTCTGAGGAATAATATGAATGTCTCTTTATCTGCCCTATAATAGAAAAAAAAACAACAGAGGGAAAATAACTGTATAATGCAATCCATTTTAGGTATTTTGTTCTACTACCATCCTTCTCCCATCTCATTTGAATTTCACGAGAGAAAAGAAGCACAACAACTGCCTTTCCCTAATCTTGATGTCCTGGCAGTTTCAGATTAGTGGAAAACTCTGCAAACTGCTTAGTTTTACATTAGCTTTAAGGGACATGATGACAACAAAGTTCTTTTGTCCTCTTATAACTAATACTTAGAGGGGAAAAAAGGGATTAGAAAATGGAGACTAAGCATAGTGTCTTAAAAAAGAGTAATTTGAGATACTCTGGTGTGACAGCAGAGGGTATGAACTAATCATTCCTTCTATGCAGCTTGTCTGGAATACCAGAGCCCACAGTTCAGAGATGCATTAAAGCAAAAACCCAACAGAACAGGAAAAGCCTCTGTCACCATGGAGCTAATGCTATGGATTATGTAGTCGGTATCTATCAATTATTATTATATATTGAGTATTAATTTTTCCAATCAAGTCTAGACAAGAACTGCTAAATATTTGATTAAGGCATAAAAAGTTTTACTTAACATGGACTTCCTCCCATTTCAATTAAATTCAAATATGCCTTATCAACTCAAGTGCATTTTAGACATGCCTTCCCTGTTAACTAGATTTTAATGCTGAAATCCTGCAGATATTCTGGGAGACTTGCTTCAATTTTTTTTTTCTCATATTGCAGATCAACAAAATCACAAAATATGCTCTTGGGTATGTCTAATGCTACATATGGAGTAAAAAAGGTTAGAAAGATGAAGACATGTCAGATATGGACTCTTCTGCAATTTAATTTAAATTGCCTAAATTCTGCCTGTTATGGACAGACAATAATAGAATTGGTAAGTTTTCAAGGCTGATTTGAGTGGCTGAAAAACTGTATGAATTAGGTGCCACTGCAGACCTTGCTGCACATACAAACCAGCACCCTACATAGAGAGTGAGATGTAATTCCCATTGCCATGAATATCTACAGGACTCTGAATTTGCTTTTTTTTTTTTTTTTTCCTACTCGTAGTATGAAGCTAAGAGTTTAACATCTTTGTACATTATTCATCTACTATTACAGATTTTTCCCTGACAGATTATTTCACCCAGTGCCACCTCATCTTTTATAACTACTTTTTTGATTTCTGTTACCTTAGTAGAGGTATTTATGTTCTGGTAATGTATCTTAACTGTTAACATTAGTTCTTCCTCATTTTCACCAGAGAATATTAATGCAGTTCTGGAAAATTTTATTTAATGGCTTTAGGCATTTTGGGAATGCAGAAATAATTTCAGAATAAAATAATTTAAGGTAACAACTGGAGTGCATGTGTAATTAATACCATTTTTCTCAGCTGAGAGAAGGATTGGTCCTGAAAATGTAATTGCAGTTTATGTATGAGTTAATTCCATTTTTCCTCTGATTGAGGGGAATCCTTTCTTGTCACAAAAATTGTGAGCAGTTAAATCAAGTAAGAGAATAGATATGAAGATATTTCAACATTATGTTCATATCTCTCTAACATTCTCGTCAATAACAGCTTCTGTCATTAGGGGTACTTGCAAGGTGTTATATAAAGGAGTATTAGGAACATTTTCTAGTGTAGTTTCCACAAGTCTTGGATTCTTCTGAAGGCTTGTTAACTCCTGGAATTTTAAGAAAGACTAAAATTCTCTGAAGATACAGGCTCATTTTTTTCCACTAATCACAATGAGAGATTTTGTTCCACAGTTTGAATTCCCAAGGCTGTTGAGAGGTTTATGCTTATCAACAAGCTGACGGCATTCATTATTCTAAATATGTTTGTACATGTAACCCCTCTGATAAGAGGTGAATTCCTCAGTCTTCAAATCAGTGTGGCAGCATCCATTCAATGGATAAAATTTATAGTTTATAATAACAGTTCAAGTTCAGAGTAAATTATTTCACATTGATGTTCAAGGAAGACTGTGGATTACTTTTTTATGTAATCATCTTTAAAGTCTATTTTTCCGCACATATCTTGATTAGCATTTTTTCATGATGTTCATCAATATTTCTCATTTAAGCAGATTCAGTGTCTCATAATTTTGCATTATCATTTGCATTTCACTCTTTTTACAGAAGACAGAAATCTACTTTTTACAGAAGACAGAAAATTCTCAAAAATTTACATCTTCAGAGATTTTTTTTCCCCGATTTATCTCTTAGGAAGTCTTTAGGAGTAGAGGTTGTGAGAGAGAACAGTTGGGCTTCAGCACTGCTGAATCAATCCCCAGACTCCTTTAGGTCATCTTGCTTTGCAATTTTAATTATTATCTAATCTTTTTTCAGCTATCAGATTTTTTTTCTATTACTATTTTAGCCAAACTAAACAACACCAGGTAGGAGCTGAGATATGTTAAAGAAAGAATAATATTTTACTTACATTTCACTCAATCCAGATAATAACAATTAGTAAACAAAAGACAATAGCACAAATTAAGAGAAAAAATAGCTAAAATGTCTGTGAAAAAATGGATTTCATTATATGAAAATTATTTTAATTCCACCTACGAATAACAAGTAGAAATGCTTTGAAATGAATGTTTCAGGATTCAAAAAGCATTATAAAGTATAATTTAAATTTTACCTATGAATATGATCAGTGGCAACCTTGAGGTAATAATACAACAAAAACAACAACAATAACAACAGCAACAATAAAAATAATAATTCAGTTTGGCTCCATGTTTTAAATATTGCAGAAAAAATACTTCCAGGAGAATTCCAATCTAAAAAGTATAACGATCTAAATGAAAGCTGCTACAGGAAATGAAATTGTGGGCTCAAGCATCACTTTTATTACTTATTGCTGAGGACAGCAAGGGCATCTACACTTCAGCAATGAAGATGAAGATTAGGCTAAGGCCCTTGCCACAGCCTCTGATATGGCTTAAATGATGTATTATATTGTCCTAGGTTGCAATGTAAGATATGCCCAAGGTATGTATTCTATCACCATCTTCATGAACTGTTGAAACCAGGTGGGGCAGTGTTCCCCTTGTCCCCACCCTCCGGACTATGTTCTGTTAATNGGATATATAATATATTATATATATAGACACACTAACTACATATTTCTGCAGAAATACATGACAGCAAAGTACCATATCTTGTTACCGTAAAGGGAAAAGGAGAGAATGTAACAGTTTAAAGTGCATGTGTTTAAAATGAAATTTTGCTTTTAAATGGCAATGATGTTAAAAAGAAAAAAAGATCTTCTGTTGAGTCATTAGGAGGAACCAGCATATACCTACAAATCCATGAGGGAATGATCCTGACTTTTTATATGAACCAGTTCGGGGTGGGGCCTATAAATTACTGATAGACTGCTAAATGCACCTGCTGCATCTAAGTGTTTTATGTTTTATCATTAAATTATGAAGTTGTGCTTTTCCTCTTGTCTGACATTTATTTCAGGCATATGGGATTCAAACTTTCTAAGTCATAGATATTGGTTATGTGCTGCAGGCCCAGCTGCTCTGTACATATGGATTAAATTACATTTTGGGGCAGTGGTCAGATCTTAACTGTGATATGGTGATCATCAGATGGTTTTGGGTTTGGTTTTTTTTTTGAGCACAAAGGCCTGCAGTATTCCTTAAACCATAAAAATCCTGTTTAGAGTAATGTTAAAGGTTTGAGATAATCCCAGAAGGATTCAAGCAGATGACATCTGAAGCACTGGCGATCAGAAATTTTTTTGAACGTGGAATCCTTGCCTTCCAAAAGCAGTACCTCAGAAGAAAATCTGACAAACTGACTGCTAAGGACTTCCTGAAATTCCTACATCAGCAGTTGCATGAATACTGGGTGTTTACATGTAATTTATCTGCAGTGCTGTGTAATAATCCTGTGAGCATTATTTTTAGATCTTAATTGTAATTAGTTGTGAATTGATTTTTTAATTTATTGGATGATGTTGTTTCCCTTCATAACTTTGATGTAGATAATATTTTTATATTTTCTTCAAGAAAAATGTTTTTCTTGAAAAGTTTGTTGGTTCTGTTTTTCCTCACAGGAAGATATCATTAATCTCACTGAAGTCAATTTGTACACAGGGAAAATAAGTTTATCTAAACCCATGACGTAGCTAGAAAGAAAAAACCCTAAAAAGAGAAGTGATTTTTTTCTTTTCTTTCCTATTTTTATTTTTATTTGTCATTTCAGTTCTTTAAACAAATCTTGGTTTTTGGGGGCTTAGCCAAAATTTGTGTTTTATTTCTCAGTCACAACAAGAAAATCTAATTTGGAACATTTATGCCATCAATCTTAATTTTATTGCTGTCGGTTCATTGAAATCCATGTTAATTACTCATCTCTTTCATCTTTCTTTTTCCTGCTCCATAAAAATTTCAAATATCCCCAATACTAGGACTTTAGAAAGAGTAAATTATTCGCACCCATTTTCAACAAGAAAAATATCTACTCTCACAGAATATTTTGAATTAAATCCAGTGGCAACAAAGAAAAAAGAAAAATTAATAAAGATAAGAAATATTTCTTACTGTTTGAAAGAAATTAGTAACTGTTTTACTGCAAATCATTCAGGGAGACTGTATGGAGGAAAATGGAAATATTTTATAAAATTAATTTCTTTATTAGCTTGTTTCTTTTTTTTCCCTGAAAAGCTTCCTGCAAAAGCTTCTACACTTTGTCTTTAATTGAAAAACTCTGGTCATAATTATTGAGGAACTGGCTTCAGTCTCTGTAACTATTCAAATCAGAGAAGAAATATTAATTGAGCCAAATTTATTTTCAGAGTAACTTATATTTTCAAACATATTTATAATGATAAAATTCAGTCTATGCATTACTACTTTAAGCTGTTCATGCAAAACAGTCCAGTGTTTTATGGCAACTTACTTCTAAGTAGACTAATGGATCACCTGCACATATGTGGGCTGCAGTGAATATAATTTTGGAGACCCTTCAACATATGATCTGATATGATCTATATTAATATATAGAAATAATAAAACTTCATTGTAAGTGTTCTGCAGCTGCATCATTCTTTGTATATACATATATCTAAAAGTTACATCCAATTGTAATTGGATCTGTATTTCTGGTTGCTTGGGTTTTCTAACTCATAAAGGTCATGACTCAAGATGTTTGGCAGAATGACATTTGAGGGGAAAATGAACTGTTTGTTATGGAAAGCAAAAAGAGATAAACAGAAATGCAGAAGAAAGCACTAAATGTCAAGCACTTCAAAATCATGCCACTTCACCTTTTATGTTAAAATATTTACATACAAATTCTTAACACAGTTTGGAGAAGTGGCTCAACTGTAGACAAAGAGATAAGGTGTAATTACAAATAGGTATTGGGGAAGAGACTACATTTACTTTCATAACATAGAAGACCTAAACCCCAAAATCAATGTTACCAGTGACAGGGGAGAAGAAGAGAGAGAGAAGAGAGAGAGAAGAGAGTTTGCCCCATGTCCTACCAGGACACTAGCACTTGGCTAATGCAGCAGGGAGTGCAGCACCAAGGTTTCCTCTGATTTTTTGAGTGATGCATCACAGCCAAGGAACCAGAGAGATGAGCTGCCAGACAGTCACTGGAAGATGTGCTCTGTGTGATTTCGACTCGACACTCTAAATTCATGCCTCCCCACCATAAACTCTTATGAGGGGAGAAGGGTTCAAGACCTCCTATTTTATTAGGTTTGAGCCCAAATCAGCATTTGCTGCATGGAAGAATGCAAAGATCTCTGCACAAAACCCCTGTTATTACACAGATCAGCTAAAGGAGAATTTTGAACGAAACACCTACTCTGTCCTAAGTGGCATATTACCACATATTAAATTCAAAATTTATTTCATAATAGTATTACTATCTTGACTTGATATTAGCTGAATCTGAAGTTGAAAATACTGGTAGTAATACAAATTTCATTATTGCCTTTACTGAGGTTGAATTTCAGCTGATGCAGAGTGACTTGGTGAACCCATGTTGTTTTGAACCAGTTGAGGATTTGACCCAGTTTTGTTGAGCACTGCTGGGCTTTGCACTATGGACACCTGCCCACTGGGAATAAGGCTAACCATTAGCTTACTTTACAGCCAAAACTACATCCATCAAATGGTCTGAAGTTGCTGTCAGGACTAGCTCTAGGTGAATATCAGAGACTGCTGTAAAAGTACCTTAATGAAATGCAGAAGACAAGGCAGTATCTATCCCATAAGCCACTTTACAGCAAAGGAGAATATATGACATTCATATCGAAGAACATGATAGATTATTCTTCCCTCCATTATTGCTGTGGTTTTCTTTTTCTAAAGGTTTCAGGCACAAGGCTGAACATTATTTCATTTAGTTTTGAGGCCATATTTTAATAGAAACTGTATGAGATTCAGTCCCAAGCCCTTTGTACAGATAATTTGATACCAAACAGATTCAGCATTTCTTTTAAGAATTCAGCCTGACCTTTGGATAAACCTTGATCAGCACTTAGGAATATGTAATATTTTCATCACTCGTACAACTGGAGTGGGATGACCAAACTTTTGCTCAGATAAAATGTGTTCACTCCACTAATAAAATTTGTTTCTTTGTCCAGAATGTCCCTGATCCACTAAATGCAGAACTTCCAGCTCTTGCTGCTCACTGTGTTCCTCCACTTGAACCATAAAGAACCATGTACAGCAATGGTATTGTAGGAATATAAGAATCACACCTCTAATAGTCTGAATTGCAGATGCCATTGCAGCATTTTCCCCATTTATCCTATGAAAGGCATGACAATTCAGCTTTACCTAATTTCTTATTTATTAAAACATCTTTTAAAAAGGCATCTCATCCTTTGGTGTTCATGGTCTTCTGGCTCTGACTGAATTATCAGTTGAAGGCTAAATGTCGTAGCTGGAGGCATTTAACTTTTGAGGGTTAGAGGCAAGAGAATAAAATCTTTGTAGGGGACATTACCTCACTAATCCATCTCCCTTGTGTAGTTTCTGCCTTTGTTGTACATATCCATAGTAGTCGCAAAAGTCCAGGTAGAGTCACCATATAAGATACCTTCCAGGCCTTCCTGTAAGCTCTATGAGTGTCCTAGGCCAGCTGCATCCCTCAAAGGAGAGCCTGAGGACAGTTTTTGCACTTGTGGTGTACACAGACTGTCTGAAAGTCTGCCTCTGGGCACTTCTGCTCCCAATCTGGCATCTTCCCAAAGCTCACTAACTGCAAGAGAGGCAGGATTTGTGGCACACTGTGTGCAAGAGAGGTGCTCCTTCTCTGTACATGAAGGATGAAATCCATTTAATAAGTCAGAGAGTCAAAATATTTTTTCTTGAAACAAAGGACAAAAGGTACCCCAAAATGTGAATCATTTAATTTAATTAAACTATTAAGTGTACATCATAACTCTTAAATATCAAAAGTAATGAAGAAAAAACCTACTGAGTAGCTAGCATCAGTCCATATTTATAAGTTACTTTTGGGCTCTGGTGTGCTACTGTAGAAATTGAAGTTGTTTGAACTGTAAAATAAAATGCCAGTGATCACCATCCAAAAGACTGGCTTTACTCCAAAGCATTGTGGCAGAAACAATGTTGTTATTCTGTATTTGCAGAATAGGAAAACATTGCAAAATCTTAAATGTCACTGCAAATTCACTTCTAATGTGCATTTCAATAACAGAACAGATAATTATGTACACAACGGGAAAAACAGTAGGGATACTAATGCTAGAGGAGGGAAGTGAAAAACATCATAAATGTAGGCATAGGTGAGTAAGAAAGTGCTTGAGTATTTAACTGTGGTATGCAGCTTCTTTGCACAATGGGTGTTTGAGGAAAGATTGACAAAAGCATTAATAGGAGTTCCAAATATAGACAGTATGTAGGTTTAAAAGATTATTATGAGTAGATCTATTAACCTGGCTAGAAAGGAATATAAAATACAGTATGAAATAGCTGGAAATAGCATGTGGTGAAGTACTCTGAAAGAAACATGAGGAGACTAACTATCAATGTACCCACCAAAAAATTCTACAGAACAAGAGCAGAACTATATTAGGCAATTCTTACAGCACTATTTTATATCGAAGTATATAAAGCTAGAAAGCTAGATGTAGGGTATAAAAAGGGAATAAAGGAACACACCACGTCAAAAACCTTTCAGTTTTACAGGAAATTTCACTTGAAATGCAGAAAGCACTGATGGATATGAGTAATTAGGCCAGAAAACCTGGAGCATACAAAGCAAAAACTTTAATTCCAACATGGATTTCTATCTAATGTTGCAGAGATAGAACAGAGACTGTGATAGCTCTAACATATAATATTGTTTCTATTGGGAGATACCGAGTCTTTCCAAAAACAAAACCCATGAGCACTCCTAAATACTACAGAAGACAGATTATGGAGTCTTAATGTAATAGATGGCTGCTATGGTGTGCTATCCTTGACACTTAGGTAATAAGTAAGTAATCAACAGACTAATAGTTTTTACACATATTTCTCAGAAGGGTTGTCCAAGGTAAAGAAGCATTATTGTCCTTGTGCAAACAGCAATTCAAAGCACAGACAGAACATCACATCTAATTATGGCTGCACAGTAAATCTGAAACATATCAGGGAACAGAGCATGAGGTTACTAACTCCCGGGCTCAGATTCTATCCGCAAAAAAAACACATTACCCTTGGCTGAGATCATATTACTAAGTTACACTGTATGAAAAGAATTGGAATGGTAGCCATCAGACAACCATTATATTTGTACGACACTCGAATTTATAGGATCTGGTTTAAATCTTCCTTATGGACTTGAAATAGTGAAGTTAGTGGAGTCCCAGTGGAGCCTGTGAAAGTGCTGTTAGATCAGAACATAGCAGAGAATCGTGACATATATGTTTGAGGTAAAAAACTGCTTTCTAAAATAATATAGGATGAAGGCTTAAATTGTTGCAGAATGAATTCTCTCAGAGAATATTTTGGATTGACTGGAATAATTCCAAAAAAACCAAAGCTTTTTATTCTGTGATAAAAACAAAAATCTGGCCATAAAGCTTTCATTAGGAATTTCACTATTATTTGATATATAATTTAACATAAAATGCACTTTAATATCATGCTCTTTGATACTGTCCTGTCAGGCAAAAATTAAACAGAGATGCAGCAAACCAAAAAAGGCCTTGAAACCAACAGCAAAACCTTATATGCATTCATTTCAAGCCTAAACTTCCACTTCAGTGTACAGACCTTCTCAGACTGCACCTGCAGTCTAATGGAAAAAAACCCAGGCTATAGCAGGTTCAGCCAAGGCAAAGAACAGTCTGAAATTCAGGAAAGGCAAATGTTGCCCTGATTTTTTCAGCCTTCTCTTCTGTTTCACAGTTTCATGTTTTGGGTTCTTTCTCATGCTCTGGTCTGTAAACACAGCCAATGTTATTGTAGTTTCAAGGTAGTTTACATTCTTTGTCTTAGAGATATGGACAGCTGATGGACAGTTGTCTTGACCAACGAGATGGGGAGAGGTGTCAACCTTCTCCCCCAATCCCTGGCCTTTCTAGATATACTATATATATGGAGTCAGACTTTCAAATAAAGTAAGAATTTTTAGTTCATGCCTTCTAATCAGTGTAAATGTATGTTTGTGTGTGTGTAACAAACTGCATCAGGCAAATGCAATGCTTTTCCCTGCACTTGGGGAAAAACAACCCCCTGCACCAGTAGAGGCTGGGGGCTGACCAGTTGGAAAGCAGCTCTGTGCAGAAGGACCTGGGGGTCCTGGTGGACAACAATCTGTCCATGAGCCAGCAGTGTGTCCTTGTGGCCAAGAAGACCAATGGGATGCTGGGGGGAATTAGGAAGAGCGTTGCCAGCAGGGAGGTGATCCTGCCCCTCTGCTCAGCCCTAATGAGGCCACATCTGAAGTGTTGTGTGCAGTTCTGGGCTCCTCAGGACAAGGGAGACATGGAGCTCCTGGAGCTGGTCCAGTGAAGGACAAGAAGGATGATTGAGGGACAAGAGCCTTTAATGACGAAAGGCTGAGTTGGGCCTGTTCAGTCTCAAAAAGAGACAACCAAGAGAGAACCTCGTCACTGTACATAGGTATCTGCAGGGAGGATGTCAAGAGGACAGAGCCAGGCTCTGCTCGGTAATGCCAAGCAATAGGACAAGAGGCAATGGACAGAAAATGATGCACAGGAAGTTCCAGCTGAATATAAGGAAGAACTTCTTTATTGTGGGGGTTACCAAGCGCTGGAACAGGTTGCCCATAGAGGATGTGGTCTCCCTCAGTGGAGATATTTAATAAACTTCTGGATTCAATCCTGTGCAATGTGCTCTGGGATGATCTTGCTGGAGCAGGATGTTGGACCACATGACCCAGAGACGCCCCTTCCAACATGACACATTCTGTGATTCTGCGACGCAGTAACAGAATTTTTCCTCAAGTAGTGGATGACACCAAGCTGATTTATGTATGTGGTATGCTGGAGGGAATGGATACCATCCAAAGGGACCTCGACAGGCTTGAGAGGCCTGCACAAACCTCACGAAATTCAACAAGGCCAGGTACAAGGTCCTGCACCTGGGTCTGGGCAATCACCAGCATAGACTGGGTGATGATAGGATGGAGAGCATCCCTGCAGAGGACTTGGAGGTCTGGTTGGCTGAAAAATTGGCTGGTAGTTGTGTATTGGTTTTGCATGGTAAGATTTGGTAGCATGGGGAAGCAGGGGTGACTTCTTGTGAGAAGATGCCAGAAGCTTTGCCCATGTTGGAGAGACCCAAAGCCAGCTAGCTCTGTGGTGGACCTGCTGCTGCCCAAGGGCAAGTCCGTCAGTGGCAGCAGAAGCACGTCTGGGGTAAAATATCTGAGAAGCTGACTAAGCCTGCTGTGCAACAGCAGCCAGGAGGTAGGATTGGGAACATGTGGGAGAAACAGCTCTGCAGGCACCAAGGTCAGTGAAGAATTGTGGAGACAGGACATGGGGCAAGTTTTGGACTGAAAGGGTAGGTTTAGATTGGACATAAAGAAAAAGGTTGCTAATAAGAAATTGGAATGAGTGTCCCAGGAAGTTGTGAGTGCCCCATGCTTGGAAAAGTTCAAGGCCAGAGTGAATGGGGTTTGAGCAAACTGGTGAAGTGGGTGGTGCCCCTGTCCATGGTGGGGGGGTTGGTCTAGATAAGCTTTAAAAGCTCCTTCCAAACAAACCATTCCATGGTTCTATGAAGTGGAACATCATCAGAAATGTAATGGAGAAGCCTGGGCCTTCTGTGAGTTTTTGGAACATACTTCAGTACACTGACAATGAGACTGAAACAGAAACTGTCACAGATCTTGTTCATCATTTGTTTCTCAAGAAAATGTCTTACTCTACTGCCCCTGTGCTATATTTTTACTTTAATCAATAAACCCATATAAATTGCACTTCCTAGCTCTTCATATTAACTATCTTGTCATAAATAACTTACAAGAAAGATACGGTGTTACAATTTTTTTTCCCCACTGTAAATCTGTCACCTTTCTCTACACTATCACATTGAAGTAAGAAAAGTCAGGAACCTGTGAATGCACTTATTAATTCATAAAACCCAACCATGCTAATTATGAAGGATGAATGATGAGGAAATTTCTCTCTTTGTAGCCCAATTCCTGATTTGTTTTAGGGAATCTCAATATACTTCTAAGATAAAATGCTTAAAATGAACTTAAGATTTAAAGGATCGTTTAGGCTCTTGTAGCAGTGTGGATTTTT
>WBMY01011189.1:7086-64135 GCA_013397315.1 Donacobius atricapilla
TTCTTTTAAATCTTTGTTCTTTTTGATTTATCTTAGAGTGTTGGAAGTTTTTCTCATGGACTAAAGTTAAAGGTAATGATTTCCTGGGGTCCCAGACAGGGTTTTGGACCCCTCCAGGGCAGTTTGAGGGGTTGTCCACATGCCCTGGACTCCAACAGTGTATCAATACATATACCATGAATATAAATATAAATATAAATAAGAGATCTTTTGTTCTTAAAATAAACTGTGGAAGTTTGGGTCAGTTAAAAATCTCCTCTTCAAAGCAAAATGAACTGGGTTAGATTTAGATGGTTTTATCCGCTTTTATGAATTTTTAACATTTTTACATTAGTATTTAAAAAAAATCCTCAATAAAATTGTCTTCTGATAAACAGAATCACAGAGTTTTTGGATTGGAAGGGACCTCTGGAGATCATCTGGTCCTTCCCCCTGCCAAGTTAGTGTCACCTAGAGCATTTATACAGGAATGTGTCCAGATGAGTTTTGAATATCTCCAAGAAGGAGACTCCATGACTTCCCTGGCCAGCCTGTTCCAGTGCTCTGCCACTCTCAAGATAAATAAGTTCTTCCTCATGTTGATTTAGAAGTTCTTGTGTTTTAGTTTATGGCCATTGTTTCTCATCCTGTTGATGGGTGCCACTGAAAAGAGTCTGGCACCATCCTCTTGGTGCTCAACTTTCAGATGTTTATATATATTGATGAGATCCCCTCTCATTCTTCTCTTCTCCAGAATAAACAGGTGCAGATCTCACAGTCTCTCCTCACAAAAGAAACGCTCCAGACCCCTCACCATCTCTGTGACCCTGTCTGAGCCCTCTCCAGGAGCTCCCTGTCTCTCTTGTACTGAGGAGCCCAGAACTGGACACAGCTCTCCAGATGTGGCCTCACCAGGGCTGAGCAGAGGGACAGGATCACCTCCCTCAACCTGCTGACCACACTTTTCCCAGAGCACCCCAGGATCCCATTGGCCCCTCCCGGCCTCAAGGGCACTGCTGGCTCATGGCCAGCCCGTCATCCACCAGGACTCCCAGGTCCTTCTCTGCAGAGCTGCTCTCCAGCAGGTCAGCCCCCAGCCAGGGCTGGTACTTGGGGTCATTCCTCCCCAGGGGCAGGACGCTGCACTTGCCCTTCTAGAACCTCATTTGGTTTTTCTCCATCCAACTCTCCAGCCTACGAAGGCCCCACTGAATGAGCCTCCAGCTGTATCAGACACACCCATCATCATCAATTCGCTGAGGGTACTTTCTATCCCTTCACCTAGGTCATTGAGAAACAAACTGAATAAGGCCGGACCCAGTATTGATCCCTGGGGAGTGCCACTCACTGCAGGCCTCCAACTGGGTTCCCCTCCTCTGATCATGACCCTCTGAGTTCTGCCATTGAGCCTGATTCACTGTTCATTCGTTCAACACACGAGCTACCTATGGGAATGTTATGGGAGACAGTGTCAAAAGCCTTGCTGAAATCGAGATAGGCAGCATCCACTGCTCTCCCCTTCTCAACCCACCCTACCATGTCATGAAAACAACACCATGAAACCATAAAATTATTTTGGGCTTGTTTTCTTTGATATGTGGGACAAAAAGTTTTGCTTTACAAATTAGATGATAAACAAATTGCTTTGTTTGTATCATACTTACACTTCATTTAAGAAAAAACAACAGAGGAAATGTTATCCGGTTGTAATACTCACATGCATCTTTAAATACCAAAATACCTTTGATAATACATTTCAAAATATTCATAATATGGGAATAATTTCAGAGTAATTGCATGTGTAGGACAGAAAATACTTTGAATGTTGAATTGTAGCATTCTATAGATACTAGTGCACACAAGTGATAATAAATCACATGCCAAAATTTTTTAAATTAATTGTTGACAAACCACTAAAATGTAGTCAATTGAGTCAAATGTTTGTATTGAACACTTTCAATACAACTTCGGAATGGTTGTAGAAACACCCGAGCTATTTAATCATAAACAAGAAAGGGCCCAGTATTGATGTCATTAGTTAGATCTTGAAAATTAAGTGTAATAGTATAGAATGGAGGATTTATTTATTTACTTACTTCTGTCTTTATTGTTCTGTCTTTTTGTCTAGACTTTTTCATGTTCGTTGACCTGGATCCTTTTCTATACCTCCATGGATATCTAAGGTACCCAACTGCAGCATTTAAACGCCTATGAGGTTATTCACTGGTCAGTTGGAAATATGAATAGAAATGAAAAAAAGGGGAGGAGGTCCCAGTCTTCTGTCTAACGTGACTAAAACTTTGCTCTAAAGAAGATTAATCCTAATACTGCAATTTTAAGCTTGCTTCTTTTTTGAATGCAAGTCCCTAAAGTTGTTTCATTTCAATACATCAGCATTCATTCTTTATCAAGGAAAATATAGCCTCTACTAAAAAATGAACATATACATGCAATATCAATACAGTTCTTTTACAGTCTTCAAGTTACATCAAGTTATACAGAAGCAATTTCCCTGCAAACAATTGTCAAACATTATGTGTTTTTGATCTAAAACACAGCCACATATTAATAAGTTTGTTTCTGGTTTCTTCCCAGAAACAGATCTATGTAAGTTTATCGTACTTTCAAGAGATTCTGTAATCTAAGATATGAAAAGAATATAAGGAACTGGATGATTAAAAGCAAAGAGTCCAGAGCTAGTTAAATTGCTGCTTGGGATTCACCTGTGCCAAAAAGAAAAGAAAACAAAAGAAAACAAAACACAGAAAAAACCCCACCCACCCAACCACAACAACAACAAACAACCAAAAAAAGCCCCAAAACAAAACCCAAAATACAACCATAGAATCATTGTATGGGAGACACTATTGAAAGGGCTTTCCTGGGGGCCCAAGGCAGATGAAAAAAGACAGGCAAGGCATTATCACATACATTGTGCATTCTTACAAAGTCACCTCTAAACCAGCTAGATGAGCACTGCCATCAGATCTCATGGCACAAACCCTAAGCAGTCATTTCTGAGCATGTACTCTATGTGGAGACAAAGCAGAAAGTCTGTTCATATGAAGTAAAAGCAGCCTCTATGGAAAGTCATATGAACTCGTGAACATCCCCTGTTTGAGCTGATGCTGTTGAATGTCTAAACCACTATAACTTTTAAGGTCTTCAGAATTAGTTCCCCAACTCTTACTATTTTTATAGTTGTTTTTATAAGTTTTAAGGTTTTCAGAATTAATTTGATAACCCTTATTGTTTTTATAGTTGCTTTTATATTATGATTTGGCAAATATTATTCTTCTTAAAATACTAATGGGGAGTATGTTCTATCATTCATATTTTGGTCTAGTGTATACTGAAGCTTCACACTTTAATTTTGGTCACTAAAAAAGCAAAACCCCAAATCCTCCTTTCTTGTTCTCAAATCTTTCCACACTAAATATTTTTGTCAAAAGAATAAAACTGAGAAGTGAAAAAGGACATCACGAGTTAAAAAATATAGCTTCCAAATTCAAGAGTCACTGTAAAACATGTGCTTTATGTTCCCCTCACATTGTATTGGTCAGACTTACAGGCTTCCCAGGATGACAACTAATAACTTCTGAATAATTTCCTGGTAGGATCAAATTAGATAGCAGTTGTTTTTTTCTGGTTACAACTCCACCCCCTTGGTGTGTCTTCATTCCATTAAGAATCTTAAGTGTGTAAATCACCCATAGCTCCTATGACCTTTTTCAGTTGCCTTATTTCAAAATTCTCTGTTCCTTAATGCATCTTCATTCATACTTTCTGTGTGACTTATGTTGCTCTCCACATTTTTCATGTTGACTTTTATGTTCTTTCTCCAGCTTCTATATTTCATCTAGTTCCTTGTACTTTGTCTCTTCTTTAGTAAGTCTTTTTTTTTTTTGCATCATTTTGGAGATATTGTTTGATCAGTAAGGAAGTGCAATGTATTTGAGAGAAGGGAAAGAAAGACATATTTCAATATAAGTCAGGAAAACAGAAAGATTACAGAGGGATTTTTTTCCAGAAAATTCAGTTTTCCCCTCTGGATAGAGATGAATAAAGTTAGGAAGGAAACTTCAGGAAAAAAAAAAATCAAAGAGTAGATAGTCAAATGTCATTTGCCTTTTTGCAGTTCACAGAAACCTTATTCATTCAGTAACATAAATATGATGCAATGATTCTTCTGAAAAGAAAATCCCAAGGAACGTGTTTCATGTTTAGAAAAATGTGGGCATAATTTCTCAAAGTGACTTTCTATTTAATGGTGATAAATATTAATATTATCTGTTTTGAAATGATTGGCTACACTGTTCAGACCAGCAACTGAACTCTTGTTCTTATTTTCAATGGAAGAAGCTTACAAGGTGATTGTGTTCCTTACAAGTAGAGAAAAGTCACCACAACCAAGGCACTGTCAATTGGATTGCAGATCACATTGTCCATTTAGCTTTCCATCCTGTCTGAGAGGAAAGGAATACCAAGTTTGGGTGCTTTAAAAAACCCACCTACCAGAAATGAGGAAATTCCACAAGAGGGGGTTGTGAGAGACTGAATTGCTAATGGTTAATGATTCAAACAATTGGCTGTTTGCAAATGCAGCGGGTGCTTTGATGACAGCATGAGGTAACAGCCCAGGGGCGCCTCTGGGGGCTGCAAGCTGGGGTTTGAGCCAGATAAGAGAACGGGCCTATAAAGAGTGGATCCTGTGAGGTGAGGTGCTTTCTGTCATTTCAGTGTTCCCCCTTACACCACTGGCTCAGGTGTGAAAACTCCCCAGGAAAGGCATCCAAATGTACCCATGTATGTCTGAAGGCATTTGTCCCTTCTGATGGCGCCTAATTGGCTCAAATAAGATGACATGAGAGGCATCTGTCATGTCTTAGAAGGGGTCATAAACCATTAAAGACCCCCCTCAAAGTGTCCCAGAGTAATTTCTGGGGCCTTCCACCAGAGGACTGTGCATGATCCACAGTGTTGCAACAGATCCACAGTGTTGCAAACACCCACCTCCCACAGGGGAGGTACCTGAGCATTCCACCTCAACCTGAGCTAATATTAACCCACTAAAATTTGTGTTTCATGGGCTTTCCCCCACCCCAATGGATCAAGAGAGCAACCATCACTTCAACCAAAGGTCTCAAAACTATCAGGTTGCACTCTCTGGATCCATAGGTGGTGATATCTTTCTACTCTTAACCTTTCTTCCTCTTTCTTTCACATACATTTTCTTTAGTGCTATTTTTAAACTTTTATGTTGCTATATTTCTACAGATTAAAAAAAGGTAATAACAGTAAAGAGATTTTTTCAATTGTTAATTAAAAATACTTTAAAATGCTTACAGTAGAATTATATATCTATTAAAACCAATGATATATTCAAATTTTACCTTTTTTTTGTTTTTTGTTTTTGCTTAGTTTCTAGAGTAATTCTGTTGTCAGCATGATCTTATGGAAAAGAGAGCAACATTTTGTATCTCAGTTTGCTATCTGATTATATAAGCCGCAAAATACATACTGAAAATTTGGAATAATAATAATAATCAAAGATTCTGAAAAAAAGAGCCCCTTTTAAAGTGTGAACCGAGCTGGAAATGAAGTGACTCATTTGTGTAGTTTCATGTTTGGAGGGTGAGGAAGAAAGTCGTGTAGTGTACGTAGAATAATTTTGCAATAAAAATCCCTGAGTTGTCACTGTCTCATTTTTTATCTGGGAAAAAACTCATTCTGCACCTTTCATGTTCTCCCATGGCAGGTTGTTCCAGTACCTAAATGTCCAGACAGTCAGAGGCTCTCTCCCTTCTTGATCACCGTGTAAGTTTCTTAGTATAGCTTGAGTCTATAATTCATTTTTAAGGTTTTGTAGACTCATGAGATTTCTTTAGTCTTTTTCAGTTTAGAACATCCTCTTCTATTTTAATAAGACAACTAATTTTTCTTAGTGCAGGCCATTCTCTTATTCTTATTTCACATTTTTTGCCACTGTATTTCTCTGATTTCTTCATATTCACACAGTAATCTCATCCATATCAGCACTATGGTACAAATTATACTCTTGAACTTATGCAGTTTTGCTCATCATTTCACATATATATATGCATGTCTATGTAATATTGTATATGCATGTATATGTTAAATTTTATAAAACAGATTATTTTATTACATATCTACATTGTCTTTCTGATTTTAGGTCTGGGAACTATTTTTTATATTGTGTCTTTGTTAAACGGTATTTTTGGGTATGCTTTCTTAACGTGAGAGTGACCAAGCACTGTAACAGGTTGCCCTGGGAGTTTGTGGAGTCTCCCATTTTGAATACATTTGAAAGAAATCTGGAAATGTACCTGGGAACTGGATGTAAATGGTCCTTCTTGAGCAGAGGTATTGGACCAGGTGATTTTCAGAGGTCCCTTCTAATATCAACCATTAAGTTATTCTGCAATAAACCCTTCATACCTGTACTTAGGAGTAACTGCTCTTCTAGATTTAGAATCTAAATATAGAGATTACTTCTGCCTTTTTGTAGTGACTGCACATGGCACATTAGGAATAATGATGACAGACTTGGTAGTTCAAATGTTTTGTCCAAACCACTTTGTCTTTTTTTGTCATTTTAAGGAACTGGACTTGTCACAGATCATCAGTTTGATTTGCTTCGTTGCTTTATTCTTCTGCCTCAAATGTCTGTTAACCGTCTGTACAACAATTTTAACTTACTGCTCATTAAGTTTATGTCTATATGAATAAATTATTACTGAATGAATATTAAACTATCCTTTGGACACCTGAATAACCAAGCATGTAAAATTAAGCCTAGTGATTGCAGTGGGTGACTTGATTTAAGGCTTATCTATGTATTTCCACTTTATAAGTGAACTCTATTTTTGTTTGAACTCTTGTGTAAAGGTATACAAAATACTGAACAATGGCAACACCTTTTATGAATTGCTTGAAATAATAACCTACCTATTAAAACAAAGCCTCTCATATTTTCTGCATCGCTTTGACATATATTTTCAGATATCTTCTAATACATATTTTAAAAGAAAAGTAAGTTGTTAGAATGCTGACAACCAAGAATTCAAAAATAAGAGAAAACTCAATATAATTCCGTATATTTGTTTGCATATATTTTCATGATAATGATATATTTTTATGGTCAATTCCATAATAACATCATTCACGGAGAAATTATTTTTCAGGACTTGTGTTCATTCCTTTCATGTCCTTTTCACAAATTACTTTGCTTTATATAAACAACCACAAAATGCAACATAACTGGGTCTGGGGTTTTGTGATGATGGTTTGGTTTCTGTTATAACAACCCTTCCTTGGATGCTTCAACATCAATGCTCTTATTCCTTTCCAGAATCATCTTCAGAACACCCATGTAAGGTGAAGAATTATTCACATTTTCTATAACAGAGAAATCATATCAAAGCAAGTTTAAAGCTCAAGTTGTTAAAAGTTCCTGATAATTTTGAACACAAAAGATCCATAGTAACATTATTCAGTACTTTGTGTTTAGAGTACAGTTTTCAGTGACCAGCATCAGAGAGAATACAGTGCATATCTACAAGTTATTTTGCAGGAATCTCAAATAGTGGCCAACTGTCAAAAACTTTTACATGAGTTGTCTTATATCACAGAGGAATCCCGTAGCAGATATACCATTTTTCCAGAATTTTAAGTTTGTGTAATGCAATCCTTTCATACAGAGGCTCCAGTTTCCATAAGAAACGGAATGAAAATATCTTAATGGAAAATAATTTTTTTCTCAACCCAAATGAGCTGGGAAGATTTACACTCCTAAGAGAAAAGAGGAATTCTCTTGAGTGATATGCAGCATCTGAAAAATGTTCTATATAATTTGGGGGCAGCACAGAGGAACAGAGAGGGGAATGAAGTAGGAAAATTTCCTGCAATCTACTGGTCTTAAACATATTTTTGATTGAAAATAACAGAGAAACTATTAGATATGAGCACTTAATTTCTACTAATTCCGAGGATATTCTTCCCCTGCTTTTTACACTTCACCAAATGCCCATGCTATTAGCTAATGAAAAACTCATATGCAGAAAAATGTCAGACATTTCCATTTTATATGAGTTTTCACTCATCTGTAGCTCTTCTAGATGCCCACAGAATGATGAGAATTAAGGTGTGCTCTTTAGAGATTTATTCCATGCTTCTCAGATCTACTCAGCCTTGACTGTTTTTGTTTTCCTCATACTCATGCTATCATAGGCATGAAATGAAATAACATGACATTGTTCAAAACATGATTTCTGTATAATCATTGCAATTGATTTGCCTCCCCTGACTGGAGCAGCTTGACATTTTTTATCAGTGGCTTATCAGTTCCTGCTTGTTCCAGGCCAACCAGGTTAATAGCAGCGAGCTCTCATGCTTGGAGAGCTTTTCTTTGTCACAGCACTCAAATCTGAAGAGCAAGTTGCTTACTGCAGCACTGCTAGTGAAACAGCTTTTTTCTCTCAGAAGGCAGCTGAGACTTCTTATTTAGTTTTGTCACTGATGAATTACATGTATCTTAATTCTTGAGGTCTCAGCCCAATATTAAAAATCTGACATGGCATGAAACTGTCCAGTCAATACTATACTCATGTGTTTAATAATTTCTTAGCTCTGTGTCTTTTCTTACAACCGCTTTAAATCAAATTTGTGCTATAATTTGGCATTATAAATTCAATTAATTTGGAAAATATGCAGGACACATCAAATACTTGTAAATTGGTGTTAAAATGCTGTTGCTGCCTTATAAAACACCAGATGATTTTCCCCCATCCAAGAAAAGCTATTACTTCAACTCTCATGGTTTTAAAATTATTCTCATGGCTGTCATTCCCTGACCTATAACTGTTACACAAAATCTCATTATATTCATGCTATCGACTTGTTCAGTGGGCTTATGCTCCTTGCAGCTTGGTTTAATCTCTGAAGTTATTTATCGGTGGTTAAAGCTCTATTGTTCCATCCATGTGAAAGCTGTTTTACAGAGAATGTGGCCACTGTTCACAGTCATTAATGAAGCAAGCAGGAGTACAGAGAGAGTAGGCAAAACAATGTAATTTCTGAGCTGCAAGCGGGATAGCTGTGGGAGTGTCTGCATGAAACCTTGCCTGTTCTGTTATACACTGATATATTTTCTTGCATGTTTGAACATCAGAGAAGAAGCCAGAAGCTTTGGTAAGGTCAAGGGAGGAAAAACAAAGTGGTGTGGAATTAACTGTCATAGTACATTAATGATGTTTAGTTTTGATGCATTGATGAAATGTAAAGCCAATGAAAGGAGTAAACTCTTCAAGGGCATTGAAAAAATAGAACTGATAGAAGAGTCTTTGTTACTTGTATCCATATCGAGTGGACCTTTTTTGCAGCAAGCATTTCTTGTTTTATTTTGTTAGAACTGTTTAAAAAAGGATATTGATTTTTTTATTTTAATCTGATGAGAAAGAATGCTGTAGTTCATGAGAAGAAAAGTTAAGGAATATTAAACTTAACCTGTAAGATGTATGTCAAAATATTTTAAAATTGTACCGAAAATTACGACACAGGCAGAAGCAAAGCTTCTTCTAAGAAAAAAAAAATATATGTATATAGCTATTGTTTAAATCCGTTTTTTTTACAAAGTGGATAAAAAAAAGTGAAAGTAAAAAAAAAGCTTTAGTTGGAAATAATCCAATTTACTAAATCAAATATTCAGACTTTATTTTGCCTTTTTGTTATGCACTAAGTTCAGCGTAAATTGAAAGTAAAACAAAATTACTCATTTATTCATTTAAAGAAAGTAGAGGAATTCATAATTTTATTTATTTGCACAGTCCAAAATTTTGGAATTGCATTTGAGTTAAAAAAATTCCTTGAAAAATTTCAGTGATTATTTTAAAAGTGCAGGACCTCCCAAGGGGTGAATCCATATTCTGCTCTCTAATGAAGCAGGTGACTAGTAAGATGTTTATAGCACCAAAACCACAAATATCTTTCAAATTTATAAGTAAAATTATTAAATAGTTGAATTTTGTGTCCTCCTTAGTGTGCCAATGACAGCTATGGGAAATTTATCTGTCTTTTATGTGGGAACCAAATAATTTTTAGTGCAATTATAATTGCTCTTTAAAAACAACCCTTCCAAGATATTTTGTTTCTTGATGAAGAACAAGAATGATGTGTGAATGAGAGTTGGGCTGAGATTTTCCCAAGGACGACAATGAGACTGGTGAAACTCTTGTTTCCTGAATCATCCTGTTGCACCATTTTTAGAATGGATGTGCCTTTCTTCATTTGTTAGTGGCCTCTCTAATCTTCAAAACCTTTTGAAGATGATAGGTTGAGACCCTGTAAATACATTGGCCATACTTCTTGGAGTTAATCATGGGGGTCTTGCATGGGATGAAATCTCTCCATTGAACCACTGATTCAATTCTCATCCACATCTGGTCATCCTTCTCCTTGAATTCTGCCCCTTGTCACAGGTGCCTGTGAGATCTTGTCTGCAAAAGCTCAGGCAAGGAAGGCAGTGCGTACCTCAATCTAGCTGCATCCACAGCCGCTAAATCACCATCCTCCCTTAGCCATGGGCTTCCATTTTCCTGAGATAATTTGAAATAATGCAATGGTAGAAGGTAGCCTTGTTGCCTACATTGTCACTTGCAAGTTTAAATTCCAGCTGAATTTTGACTTTCCTCATGTCATCACCATATGACCTGCTTTAAAATTCTTCTTTTATACACTATCCCTGCTTCTACCACCTATAGAAAGCTCCTTGCGTTGTAATTGAATCATGACCTTCCTGTCTAGGCAAAGCTACACAGGAGGAACGACCTATACTGACTATTATACAGACTGATATTTCCCACATGTGAAATACAATGAAGTAATACTATCTCAAAATCTTTTTCCAGTGACTTGCCTTTCTTTCTTCACTTTCAAGGGCAATTAACTATATAGCATGAATTAAATTCAAATTTCATGTCTTGGTTAACTGAAACTAAGAGTTATCATTGCCTGTTAAATTTTATAGCCCTTTTCTGTAGGGAATTACCCTAAATGAAATAGCAATTAAATGTATGGTAAAATGTTAGGATTAAAGTAGATTTTATAATGGCACACAGAATAGATACTTATCAACAGATACTGCAGACCCTAAATGAAATAGAAACACAGGCTCACTGCAATGCTTCTGGAAACCTAAATCTATATAGTTCTTGTGTTTCTAAAATATGACAATGAGCATCATCTACAGAAATTGCATTGCTCTAGTTGAAAGGTTGACAGACTGATACAAAGACTTAATTTTCAAAGCAAATACTGTAATCCTATTAATTTAATGCATATGCCGTTAAGGATACACCTCCTACCGGTGATACTCTGCAGGACACTACACCATGTGCTGAAGGTCCATTTCATTGCAGTATTTTTTACTGTATGAAAGTATTAATTTACAGTATGCAAGTTAATGAAGTTTTTTGAAATATTAGTATAGTATGTTTTAAAATTTAAACACCCCATGCAGTTTTGTAGTACCAATGCACAGATAAAATGTGCAAAGAAAATCAAAATATCAACATCCCAAAACAAATTTACTTACTATATGAGTGGAGCAGCTTTAACTCTTTGCCACCATTTTCTTGTAAGCTGGAAGTCCTGGAATGCTGCTACCATGGTGTATTGAAATCTCAAAGAAGTGTACCATCAAACAGTATCATATGTTTTTGGATTCCAGGGTTGCTGTAGTATCTGAAATTACAAATTTGACTTTTTTTTCTATGTGCTGAGATAATTCTTACCCATGTGATAGACATAGAAGAGAAAGAATAAAAGAAGGAGAAAGCAGTATAATTTTATGAGAAGGATGAAAGGACATTTATTTTATGGCAACCTACTTTTATCTTTATATACTCAGGGAAGGTTTTTAAATCAGGTCTTTCAATGTGTGACTCTATGTTAAATATGTATCCACATGACCTCTTAGAATTATAGGATCCTGGAATATCTTGGGTTGGAAGGAGCCCACAAGGATCATCGATTCCAACTCCTGGTCCTGCACGGGACACCCCAAGAGTCACACCATGTGCCTGAGAGTTTTGTCCAAACATTTCTTGAACTCTGTCAGGCTTGACACTGTGACCACTTCCCTGGGGAGCCTGTTCCAGTGCCCAACAACCCTCTAGGTAAAATGCTTGTTCTAATATCCAAGCTAAACCTTCCCTGACACAACTTCAGGCCATTCCCTTGGGTCCTGTCACTGGTCACCACAGAGATCAGTGCCTGTCCCTCATCTTCCCCTCATGAGGAAGCTGTGGACTGCAGTGATTTCTTTCCTCAGTCTCCTCCAAGTTGAAGAGACCAATTGACTTCAGCCCTTCTTGTATGGATTACCCTCAAGACCCTTCACCATCTTGGTAGCCCTACTTTGGATGCTTTCAAATAGCTTTATGTCCTTCTACTGTGGCACCCAAAACTTGAGATGAGTCTGCACCCACAAAGAGTAGGTAAATTTGAATTTCATCAACCAACCACATGCCTCTTAATGTATTCACATGACCAAATTCTTACCATGACAAACATTACACTTTGTTATCATTTAAGAAGCACCAGGGCACCAAAAAGCATGGGCGTGTCAAGCTGCATAATATACAAATTGTAAGACCTTAGTCAGTTAAGGATTGCCACAGAATTCAATTGAGATCTGATTCCTGCCTATGAAGAAATAGAACACTCCCATCTCCATTAAATAAATTATTTTCTCAACTAAGTGTCTTATTTTGAGAAAAAGGGTTGCTACATTTACCCCAAGGAAATCTTCATAAAGGTTAAATTATTTCCCCAGCAGAGATGTCACTTTTTTTTTGAAGGGTAAACTGGAATGCCAAAAATAGGAGAAAACAAACTAGAGATGAAATTTAGTCTGGATTCTTTTAGCTGTCATTATTTTTCAGGGACAAAATTTACACTGCTACAGGCTCAGAGGAACAATATCAAAAGTAAAGTTGCAGACAACTGCCTTTGTAGCTGGGAATCTCATTTCTGTTTAAAAGAGCTAACTCATGTTCATTTTTAAACTGCTCCCAAATATTTTGCTATAGAACTATACATTAGCTACTGAAACAGGAACAAATTACTCTAGGTATTACAATTCAGTTTAAATGCCTTTGTGGTCCCTGATCTTCTGTTGTTTATTTTTTTTTTTTTTATTTTCACTCAAGAATTTCTGAAATACTTTTCTGTATAAATTAACCTTACTGCTGAGAGAAAATATGATAAACTATTCAAGAGGGCAAAGAACTGAATAGAACAGAACTTGGATTTGGATACTACTGCTTAAGTTAGGCAATATAGTTGAAGGATTATTATAATCAAGAGAGGGAATAAGAGCAGTGGTCTACATTTCTAAATTGTATGATTGATGTATGTATATATATGAGGATGCCGCCTTACCACGTAGTAACCACTGACAGTGGTTTCCAAAACCATTGTATTCTTCATTTACAGGACTATCTTTCACACAGAGCTGCTCAAAATTTAGACATAACTTTGAATATTTGTTTACTAATTTGATTCTGCCCAGATGTAGTTGACAGAAAGTTAGTTGCCCGTGGGGAAGTATACATGGATGGGTTTGGTTATGAACTTTTCACAAAATCATTTTGTGGGCTTCCTACGACACCTTTGGAACACCTCTTGGTAAACACTGGATGAAGCAAATTCTGACTATGTCTGGGGTTTTTCTTTCCTCCATTTTTAATGGATACCCTATCATGAGCTACAAAAATTTCACTGGATCCACAATTTAAAGGTTTATCTGCATTAAAGTTTTACATGACCTCTCTTCTATTCCCAAAAGTTCACAAAAGCTGTATGTATACACATTGTAGTATTTGATTCTAGAAGGTGGATGGAATCTTTCCCAAGCATGGTATGAGAAAAGTGAAAATATTAGAATATATTTTGCTTTTCTGTTTTCCTAGTCTTTTTATCTTAAAAATACTATGTCCCCATGATTTTTTTTTTAAATAGAAATGCTAACACCTGACACCCTTTTTCTGTTTCATTTTCTTGAGTAATACTCTTTCAGCATGCCATTGGGTTCAGCACATAGTTTTTATTACATGAAAAAAAAAAGAATAATCTGCCTGCTCTTTGGGCAGGAAAAAGGCTTCTGACAAGCTCAAAAATGCTCTTTACTCAGGAGAATACTACCTGCATGTCCCTGTCTCAAGTGATTTAGTTAACTTACCAAAGCATGCAACTTCTGAACCATTTGAATTTTCTTCATAACTAATGAGACCAGGTCAGCCACTCTAATCAAAATGCTTGTGAACTAGTTCTGAGATAAGGTGAAGCTCAGACTAAATTGGAAAACTTTCTAGTCAAATATTCATATAAAATTGCATTGCTGTTTTGAATATCTTTTTCTTTCCATCTTCACTTTTGATCACTCTCTATGTTTCAAAAATATTATGCTTTTATCAAAACCATTTTTTATGTTGACATGGACATTTTCAACACATAAAACCACAGTTACACAAAATGACAGACAATTAGTTTTTAATTACCTTCAGTGGAAATGGAAACATTAAAAAATGCTTGTTTCTGTTGATCATTATACTGCCAGCAGAGAAAATGTCAAAACAAAAGTAATACATTGTGAAACAGTTTTCCCATGCACACAAACTGTTAGTCAGGATTTTGAAAGAATGTACCAAATTGATATAATAGCAGGTGAGAAATGCAGTACTAGACAGAGTACTCCAGGTAGGGTCTTGCAAGGGCAGAGTGGAGGGGGAGGAACAACTCCTTTGACCTGCTGGCCACCTTTCTTGTGCTTCAGCCTAATCTGTGGTTGATTTGCTCAATCTCACTGTCGTTGCTAAGGATATTAAAGAGCATCAGTGCCAAGACAGAGCCCTGAGGGACATCACTTGTCACCAACCCCCACCTAGACACAGAGCTGTTGACCACAACTCTCTGGTTGCATCCATTCATTCATCCAATTCACTTGCCACAGAATAGTCCACTCTTCAGATCCATGTCTTTTTAAATTAGAAATAAGTATACTGCATGGGACCACGTTGAAAGCCTTACCAAATCTAGGTAGATGACGTGGGTCATCTTTCCTTGTCAACTAGTATTATGGACTGTCACTCCATAATAGCAGGACATCACATTGGGCAGGCGTGGTTTGCCCTCAGTTAAGCTGTGTTGGAGGTCTTGGATCAGCTCCTTGTCTTAAATGAGCCTTAACTCATTGCTTTCATGGAGACCTGCTCCATGACCCTCTCAGGCACAGAAGTGAGCTTTCTAGTCTGTAGTTCACAGGATCTCCATCCTCTTTGTAAAAATAGGAATGATATTTCTGTTTTCTCAGTCTCCAGCGATATCACCTGACCACCATGACCTTTCAAATATGATGGACAGTGGAAACAACAATGGCTTATAGACAACATCAGCCATTTCCTTTGTGAGGAATCTCATTAGGCCCCTAGACCTATTCAGCTTCATGAAGTGGTCCTTAATTTGCTCTTTGCTTACAGTGAGAGAGACATCACTCTCCCAACACCCACCTAGAGGTTCAGAGACTTGAAAGACGCAATTATGAAATACATTTGAGCTTTTATTCTTTAGAAAAGATTACAGAACATGACTAAGGACATGAAAGAATTTACATGAAATGCAGAAAAAACTCTAGAAATGAAAAGATAAAAGTTGGGAAATTGATCATTGTTATTTGCTTCTCATAGTGTAATTTAAAGGCTAAATTCTACTTACTCTGCTTCTTTGAGGAATGTAAGTCATGGCTGCATTTTCTTTTTGCTTCAAATGTATGCTGCATTGCATTAGCAAAAGTGGGAATCTCATTATCCTCTTATTTCAAGACTAAGTTAACAATAAGCAATGCAGTGCAAGAAGGTACATGGAATGTTCTAAAATTGGTGTAATTCACATGAGAATTGACGCAAGGAGAGTTGAATATACACAGTGGCTTTTGATAACCTTTTCTTTGTTTATCAGTGCTTTAATTTCATAGTTTACATGACAAAAGCTTGTTGTAGAAACTTATAAATACTTATTTAAGGTAAATTTTAGTTCCTCATTAATTTTTGATATCTATTTTTTTTAATTCATTGAAGAAGAAGGCAACTGTTTAATGCTTTAAAAAAATTTTAAAAAAGAAAATACCATAATTGAGGTAAAAAATTTAAAGGTAACTTCTAATATCTAAGTCTATTGAAACTTTTTTCATTACCCTGAGAAGACAAATCTAATGCAGTGAAACCAATTTTTTTCATTTTTTTTGCAACTGGGTTCAACAGGAAACTCATCCTTCTGTGAACTGCGGAGAACATCTTGAATGTTTGCATTTTGCAGATAAAATCCTGATTCCATTGTACTCTCTTGTGAGTCTTGATAGGGTTTTTTTTAGATTTTAATTTCAAACAATTTTTTCTTGTTATGTATCAACAGGTCTGTTTTAATTGTTTAGGTAATTTAATGAATTCATGTACTTCAAATTTTCTACTAATTCTTTGCACACATCACTCAGGCCTCATCCATTTGTAGGTAATAATAAATTATTAGTTGTTTTGCTCTTTCTGCATTTGAAAACTAGTTTGGTACACGCTTTTGGGGAAGCCAACATCAACATTAAACTAATTTTGAAATATTATGATGTTGCATGATTTTATGAAGCAAACAAATAAACAAAGTAAGGCACTTTGTTAAAACTTCATGGAAAGTTTTCATTTTACTGTGGTGGGTTTGTTAATGATTGCAAATATTTCTATGACAGGCAGTGTCATATTTTCATAGAAACAGATTGTCCTTCAAGGAAACAAAAAAAAAACCCCAAAACACAACAAAAGTTTGGAATGCAGGGATTGCCATCAGAAAACCTAATAATTGTATTCTGTCATCACAAGCAGAAAATAAAAATGGCAGGTTTATTAGCTAGGGCCAGTACGATAAGGGTGCTTTAGTTTCCAAAGTTGCTTGGCAAATTTATGCAAATGGGATTTGCTTTATAAAAATATTCTAAGTTTATAATGCCCATTGTTTTTTCTCAATTTTTTTTCTTAAGTGAATACAATGCACAGAAGACCTTTTGAAATGTGTCACTGCTTTGAATGTCCTACAGGTTTACAAAGAAATGTTTCTTCTTATGTATAAAATGTAAGCAACATCTGGATAGGGAATTTTTGAGAAGATATTCACTAGAAATAGTTTCAGTGTTACCCCTGTATTGAATATAAATGGAGTTCCTGGAATTCTGTAACATCTGAGATTCTCTTCCCATTGCCACTTATGCTTTTAAACAGCATTCCTGCATTCCCAGAAGTGACTGATAGAGCAGATATAAAACGTTTATGGATAATGAATGCAAAAATTGTCAAGATAAATCAAGGATAAGGTGTTTATTAAATTGAGAACTCAACAACTTTTCTGCAGTTAGAGACTTCCACAGAATGCTGAATATAGCTAGATTTCTTCTTATTAATTTTGTGTTTCCATGCCTTGGATGAAGTATTTCAATATGCATTCAGAGAAGATGGGGCTGTTGGGCGAATGGGTGAAATGACGTTTCATTTTTTTAGATTTTGATGTTGCTGCTCATCAGAGTAAATCAAGCATAGATACCATTGTACATTTCTGCCCCTTGACCAGCAGAGAAGTAATTGCTTGTAAGAACTAGATATGAAGTATTTATTCCACTTTGCTTTTGAAGTGCTTAAATAAAATTTCTACTACTGTCTACTTTGGTCCCATGCAAATGCTCTAAGAGGTATAATTTTTTTTTTGATTGACTTGTCAGCAGTGTATTTCTGGATTAGGTAAATCTTATTAAAAAAGCTATCAATGTAAATCACAGCCTGCATTCTTAAGAAGATAATCCCTGCTAGAACTTGTATTTTAACAGAGCAAACTATTTGTCGAGATATCAGTTAAATGCACAGTGGTCCTTATTATCAGGTCCATTAGCCTTCATATGCCAAAATTTTTGCCCTAATTGATTTATACTCCCCTTTTCAATTTTCAGAATCACTTTTTTTTTTCACTTTTAAGAAATACATGCTAGTAATGAGACATGTATTTATACCAGTACCACTCTGATGACTTTTTCCCAATGATTTTGCCAATTCTCAAAACACGCTTGTGAGACAGTAGCTGTGTGAGTGTTCAAATTCACCTCATAGACTGAAATATACAGTCCCTGATGAACACTTGTTAGAATTAAGCTGCATAGATACTCAATTTCCACCAATCTGTGCTGATTAAAGTCAGCATTGAAAGGCAGGGGATCTAAACTTTGTTTTAGAGACCTAGAAATTCTGAAAGGTTTTAAATGCATACATTTAACTTAAATTTAACAGCAGGCATCCCATAATGCCCCCAACTCCTGTCAATTTCAGTACCAGTACTATTTATGTCTCAACATATGGATTTGAAAGTTGGAAATCCACCAAAGAGACTAGCCAATATCTAAATGTCTCAAAGGAAATGGATGAGGAAAGCATGAAATATTAAAATGGAATTGATTTCTAACAAATGCCAAAAGCCATCAGAGAGATCAACTCCTTTTCTTAGAGTTAGGTTGAAAAGGGAATAATTACATTTGATAATGTGGTAAAAACAGAGCTCAAGTATGTCCTGTGGCAGGAGGGCTACTAAAGCTACTAATCAACAGTAAAGAGGTCATTGAACATCTGTAGGAACGCACAGACATTCCTGACTGGAAGAGCTGTTCGCTGAAAAGCTGTACAAGATTTTATAATACAGAAGAATATGAAGGAGGGGGAAGGAGAGAAGCACAATTTTTTTTTTTTTTTTTTTTTTTTTTGTGTTCCCTGACGCCACAGGAACGAATCAAATTTATACCCAAGGGACTAAGTAGCAGCAGGACAGTTCCAGCCCTGAGGCTTCTCCTTGACACAGCACAGCAGAGCCTCTGCTGAGATCTCTGCCATGGAAAGCCTAGTCAGCTCTTGGTGTGGACTATCACAAATTGTGTCTTAGAGGTGTTAAGGACAGAGGAGATGAATGGTAAACTATGACTTAGGTAAATCACTAGAAGTTAATGTTACATAGAGTAAGTGGTTTTGCCTCTCCACACCAAACCTGCTCATAGTTTCACAAACTATGTTTATTACATTTTAGGTATATGAGCACAGCCACAAGGAGTAATCCAAAGGGAAAGAGAAGCTAAACTGGTAGTATTGAAATCATTTGCAGGAGCTTCCATTCTCCAGCTGTCTCAAGGCATGAGGTACAAACTGCATAAAACCATGCTGAATCCATCAGGTCAAAACAGAGCTGGAACTTTTGTCATCACAACAGTCAGGTGGAGTTTAACAGAGTTTTGGCTTCAGTGAAATTGCATTAGAAATTAGATGAATAAATCTTTCAGTCTGCATGCAGTGCCAGCCACTTACTATATTCCTCTCTTTAGTTTTCTTTAGTAGTGAATTCTGAAAACACAAGGTTATATTGAGAGAAAACCAAATATAGTAATTTGATTTCATTCAGCCAAACAAAAATATAGTTGCTCATACACATTAGCGCACCACATAAACAAGTTATGATATGCTTGTAATTTTTGATACTAGCTTTGATTAATAGATATCCAAAAATAAAAATTATCAGCTTTCAGAAAATTATCTTCCAAATATTGAATGACATTCCTTGGATCTAACACATTAAAACTCCACTGTAAATGATAAACCTCAGAGCAGAGTGTCAATTAAGTTCACCAGAATTTACTAAAAACTAGAAAATGATAAAAACAATACTGACATTTTATTATTGGGGAAATCAGTTTGCTCAAAATATTTTACAGAAAAGTAATTTTTTTTAAATTTCCTTTGTGGTTCGTCTTGTATCAAAGAATAAACTCAAATAAAGCTTTTACTTAAGTGGCCATAAATGATGATTGACTCTGACAATAGTTACTGTAAAAAAATTATAGATTAGAGATGGAAAAAGTGTGAGTTGGTCCACAAGCAAGAAGAAATTAAAAAGGATTAAAAGGGACAGAAAAGAAATATGGAAATATGGAGATGAACCTGAAAAAAGGCTTGTGGAGGAACTGGAGCAGGGTATTTGGAACAAGTAGTCAGAAGTGACTGACTGCAGCCTGTGGGAGAGACAGTCAAGACTGGAAAGCAGAATTTCTGTTCTTCCCCACGGAGAGCTTTTATTCCCATTTACTTGGTCCTTTACAAAAAGACAAGTTTAACATATGCATGGACACGCACATCACATACATCCACACATTAAAAAAAAAAAAAAGAGAGAGACAGAAAAAAGGAATTTTTTTTAGCTTTTCCACTCTGAACTACAGTGAAGTTATTAGATGTGGTGTGCTTTATCACCGAAATGTTGTACATCAAATATTAAGGCAAGTAACATTGTATGTATTGTGCCACCAAGCTCATTTATCTCCTGCTAAGCCATCTAAAGTATTTACTGTCAAATTATATTAGTGATATTTTCTTGACAAATTGACAAAATAAGAGATAAGTCTGACTGAATTAGAGCAATGCACAGGTTTTCACCAAAATTTACTCTACTGAGATCTATTCTGGCATGGACTGGGAAAACTCCTAGTGGATGTACAACAGTGTATTTACAATATCTCTTCAACTTCTGCAGTCATCTCAGAAATATAACTGAAAATAACAGTTTATAGGTTCTTTAAAACATAGTTGAAACACAGCTGACTAAATGCTGGATTGATATAGAAATATTTTAACTAAATTTTAACTAAATATGATAATAGAAAGTACATTTTGGATTGTGAAGTGGTTTGAAAGGTTCTTGCTGGGGAGAGGGATGTAGGTACAGGTCACTGCTCTGTCAAGTTATTCTTTAGTCCCCAAGAGTTGTAAAAGTTTCTCTTAATTGTCCTTATTGGAGGTAATTCACTTTTTGACGCTACTTTTATTGGTCCACAGGATAATACGTTCGTATTTTATCTGGGAAGTGTAAGTTATATATACAGCAACCAATACTGTCTTATTCAGATGACTCAGAGTAAACAATCTTAACTGGGGATTCCCACGTGCCCATTGAATGCCCAGAATACCAGCTTGTCAGGCGATTTAATGGGCATTCTGGGACTGAGAGCTCTCTGCCTCTAAGAAGAAGTGGCAGTCCATTATTTCACTGTATTAGAGTCTAGAAAAACATGGAAATTTAGAATGTTGTCATAGAAATGCTAAACACTAACTGTACTGTAGTGTATATTTCATATATGTTGTCTTTTCCACTACTGTGTTAGGCAAGAAATTGATTCAAGGGATGCGGGGAAAGCAACTTCTCACGCAGGTTTCAGACGAAGTAGGAGGGCTCACATCAGCACTTTTGGGAGATGACAAAGTTCTCAGTTGTCAAGGTGTGCAGTAACAGTGAAAAATCCATCTGGCAGAAGGTAACTGTGAAGTTAGTAGAAAATGGATTTCATAGCTTCTATAAAAATTTTAAACCCTTGCATGCTCCCTTCAGATTTTAAATAATTTTCGTCAGGGAATAATTAAAGGAACTGTAACAATATGATATGTTTGCATATATGGTTGTAGTGATTTGACCCTGGCTGGATACCCAGTGCCTACCAAAGCCACTGTATCACTCCCTCCCTCAGCTGGAAAAGGCAGAGAAAATATAACTAAAGGCTTATGGGTTTAGATAAGGACAGGGAGAGATCCCTCATCTGCTGCTGTCATGGGCAAAATGCAAAGAAATCAGTTTAATTTATTGCCAACCAAATCAGAATAGGGGGAAGAGAGCTAAAGCCAAATCTTGAAAATACCTTCTGCCCACTGCTCCCTTCTTCCTGGTTAAATTTTAGCCCAAGTGTCACTACCTCCCTTGGACAACAACCTACTCCAGCGTGGAGTCCTCCACAGGCTGCATGTAAACATCTGCTCTGTCACTGACGTCCATGGACCTGCAGGAAGACAGTGTGTCTCACCACAGTCTTCCCCATGGTCTGCAATGGAATCTCTGCTCCTGCGTCTTGAGCACCTTCTGCGCTTCCTTCTTCACCAACCTTGGTGTCTGCAGGGCGGTATCTCACATATTCTTACTTCTCTCTTCAGCTGCAATTACACAGCAGTGTTTTCCTCTTCTTAAATCTGTTTCCTCGGAGGTGCTACCACTATTGCTGATGGCCTGGGCCTTGGCTAGCAGTGGGTCCGTTTTGAAGCTGAAGAAGCTTCTGGCAGTTTCTCACTGAAGCCACACCTGTAGACCCCACTTACCAGAACCTTGCCATGCAAACCCAACGTCATAGTCAGCTGGAATAGTAAGAACATTTTTCAATTTTTTAAGTGTTTCTGATGTTTTGTAAAATTTACATCACACTTACATTTTTATCCTATCTGAAATTCCTTCCAGAAGTTTCTGGTTCAGCACCCCTGCTGAAAACTGCTCTTAAGACATCTTGCCTCTTTGTCATCATCTGATTGTTTCATCACACCTACTTTATGTAGATTATGCCAGCTCTCTTCAAAACTGTCAATTCCTGTGCCTTGAACATTAGTCATACTATTTTGACTGCTGTATCCTACACGTGCCCCTACAGTTTCTCCTCTATGATGAAAGTTTGCATGCAGTAACAAGTGAAAGGCACCAAGACCTCTTCTCTGCTCATGGATTTCATGCATGACATGCAGTTTACTGATCTCTCATCTACTCTCAAGAGCAGTAGAAAGAGCTATCTCTGAATGCAAATAATCAGTCTGGCATATGGAGACTCATATAGAAAAGGGGAAGAAATATTGTAGGTGTGGGGGGTGAGTTCATTTTCGTGACTAAGAGTGTGGGCATCTTTGTCTTACCCCTATCCTCAGCACATAATTTTCTGCCTGAGTCTTATTTGGTGGACAAGGACAGAGCTGACCAGTCATCCTTACTATCATCAATGCCTTTTAAAGTGATTCCAATCAATGTATTTTACTAATAAACTTTAAATCAATTTAATTAATTTCCCACTTATTCAAAGTATTTAAGGCATGTGTATACCTTTAAGCAAATGATTAACTGCATAATGTTCAAAGGATGACTAATAGCACTATAAAAAGGTTTAAATACTTATTTGAAGATAACCTTAATTTTTACACTACAATAACAACTGTAAGTGAAGGCTTGAGACATCTAATCATCAATCCTTTCTTCTTGTTATCAAAGGGAACAAAATTGTTCTTAGATCCTACATCTACACTGAGTTCCTGAGACATGCAGCTGCTTAGAGTCTAGCATTTAATTCTTGATCCCTGACACGTTCATATCAGTGTAGTTTTATAACCAGACAAACCACGGCTGACTGCAGCTTATCTTAAAATTCCCTTTAAAATGTTAGCACCACAATGGGGGAAAATTTCAGTTAAATTTACTGAAAAGCTAATACGATTCCATGCCTGCCAATTAAGTACTTTACCATATAAAATGTCATCCTACATTTCATGTTTCAGAGCAAGAAAAAAATATAAAGTAATTTAGCCATGCACATACAGACACAAAAAGGGAGCTGCACTGATAATACTCTAAGTATTGGAGGGTAAGGATATTGCTTTCTGGCTGTGGTGACAGGCAAATATTGTGATTTTATTTTTGTTGTAGCTATCCAAGAGTTCCAGTAACAGTACATGTTCCATGTGAATCAATTGGTGGAAGCAAAGTCTGGTGACATGGAAAGAATAGAGATGCTGCTTGACACTTTAGGAAGAAAATTCGTGTGGCCAAAACTCAAATTGAAGCTGACAGAACTGTGGGGAGCAATAAAGAGTTTTTTTCAAATACAATAATGGCAATAAGCAGTGTAAAAAAAATTTGATCTATTATAGGATGAGGATGGTCATCTCAAAAACAGGGATATGGACAAGGCAGAGGTATTTAAACCATTTTTTGCCTCTGTTTTCCACAGCTGGATCCCTAAAAATCTGTGGGGTCTTATGGCATTCATCCAAGGATCCTCAAAAGACTGGATGATGTCATCACTAAACCTCTTTTGACGATTTTTCAGCAGTCTTGCCACTGAAAAGCAAGAGGTCTCAGCTGACTGAAAGCTGGACAATGTTATCCTGATTTCAAGAATAAGAAGCAAACCCCTGGAAACCACAGGCCTGTCACTGAAGTCTCACTTCAGTGCCTGGGAAATTTATGGAGAGGAGTATTCTGTAAGGTATTGGAAAAGACCTGCAAGACAATGGAATCATTGGTCACAGCCAGCACAGCTGGAGGAAAGAACAAGGAAGGAGTTGTCCACTGACTTCCTTACACAGCAGGAAAGATTGTGGCAATCCATTTGTTGAAATATCCACAGTCTATTGCTAATGCAATATCCTTAACTACATATCAGGTATTGGCTATGTTGGGACAATTAAAATAATTATTCCATAGAAAAATAAATAAATAAACTTTAAAATTAAAATACACAATTTTACACATTTCAGATGAGTCCCCATGCTCTTCTAAGCTTTTATTTCTAGTCACATTCATTTGAACAGAAACAGAATTAGTACCTTGATAATTGGAGACCTTGGTCTTCCCACTCCATTTCTTTAAAATGTGAATAACTAAAATAATGCTACACCTCTGATCCACTTCTTTCAAACTAAGTGTTGAGGCAGGTGATGTTAGAAGGCATTAGTGTATGGTCCATAGACATTTATTCTTTAAATCTCAATTTCTTTTGTTTGTAAGTTGGTCATTTTTTTTTTTTTTCCTGTGGAGGGAAGCTGGCCAACAAAGTCTCCCAGGGAGAAGTTAATAATCTATTCACTTTACAGAAAATCAGGAAAAGCTGAGTGAGGTAAAAAGTCTGCCTGTGTTTATATACACTAAAATACATACACAAGCATGAACACTAATGCACACAGTATAAATAACAGGTATGTTCTGATCTAAAGTGTCAGAATGACAACCTCTTTAAATTCTTTTAAATGCTTCATAGGAGCAGAACCTGTCCATTTAGATATTCAGTGGCATGAAAAGTGCTAGCTGTTGGACAGACAAAAAAGATTCATGTTGACAGCTGCTTATCGCTCTTTTGGCTGCTATTTATAAAGTGGGAAGGTGGGGATACAAATCTGTCTATGTCAGCCTAGATGTTTTGATTTCACCATTGCAGGTGATAACAGTAACCTATTACATGTGGTAGATGCTCTATAAATTAAGCACAGTGTCATCACCGAGGGTAGCTGCACTGTTATTAGTGCAAACTGGTTGAAGCTGTTCTGAGGAATGTGGTTCATAGCCATTAGTGTTTTCTTCTGTGGTTTTTGGTTAGATACTGACAGTTACACTGGAACTGTCACGTTCCAGTCCATCTCCCACAGTTTCTCACATCAGCTTGGAAAGCATGTGTCAAAAATACATCTGAAAAATGTTAATTACTTGTAGCCTTTTGCTTTCATGATTTGCAGAAAACACCCTGATAGATCTTCATTTTTAGAAAAGTGAAATTCAGTGGTGAAAAGGATCTAATGATTTCTTCCTACAAAGAACTTTTTTTTCCCAAATTAGTATTTCCTTAATATTTGCTATCTTGTATTTACCAATGTCTTTCCTTCTCTTATCTGTTTTTAAAATGTGCCAGAAAATATGGTTTCTAAATCAACTGTACATGAATATTCTATGCCAAGACATTTTCACTGACACCCAGACTAAATTTCTATTGTTACTATTACTATTATTTTTATTATTACTGCTATTATTTTACTCTTTGAAATTATGTTCTGTATTACCATAAATAGCTCACCCTTCCACATATTTGTACCCTTCTGACATTGCTAACCTTAGTGAATATAGAGAATACAGCACTGAGGGCATCTGTTTCCACTAACAAATCGGGTCAGTTGCAATAGGCATACTCTCCACTTGTGTAGGATGAAATACCTTTCTTTTCCTGAGCTCACAGATGTATAAAATCTGAATGTAACAATAACAAATACTGTAAATATGCAGGGCTGCCATGAGTTCAGAAACTGTTTTGGGAAAACATCTGTATTTCTAAATGGGAAATAGCCATTAAATTCTGTTCTTTGTCAGGCAAATGCAAATACTTCAAATATTTTTTCATATTTTCTTTTTCTCTTACTCTGTTTGGGTATTTTGAATATTATATGTAACCACAGGATATCAGTGCTTTGAGTTTTGATAACTAACCATTATTCACCAAAGGTGTGAATGGACTTCCTACTTGAGTAATTTTCTTCACCAAGTACTCATGTGGACCTGGATTTCATATTGGCTAGGGGTGCACTGAACCACTGAAATAAAATCTCATGTACGAATAAGACGATTCATTTCCATAAACAAACAAAACTAAGAGTAGTCTGGGAAAAAAGCAATAAATGTGTAATCACAACAGGAAACCAGGCCAACCATGCTTTATGAAGTCCTTCAATTTGCCCTGGATCTGAGTTCCTATAATGCCTTCATCTAAATCATCTACCTGAAGTCATTTCTAGTGGCTTTCCACAGAGAAATTTGCTGTTCAGTGCAGCCAGTGTTCCGTGCTAGAATTTGGCAGAAACCTGTCTTGCTCAGCAATATTTATTAGCAATGGAAAATTCTAAAGTAAGTGTGGGAAACAATTATGTGTAATTTCATGCAAATGTGACCATTTGGAAGAGAGAAATGCTCCTCAAAATTCAGGAAAAAAAAAAAGAGCATGTGCATTTTGTTTTGTTTTTCTTTTTTTTTTAATATTGTTGAAGTGTCTGCAGTACAGGTTAGAAAACTGATCTTATAGACCTACATAGACCATGCTATGTATGGCTATCGGTAATGGCCCTTAATGGTCAGCCTAGAACTGGTTAAAAGGCCTCAGTATGAGGAGCTGCCTGACACTGGTATTGTGCCAAACTAATGCATTTATACTGCTTTTGAGACTCGAATTGCACAGTGCTATCTGGGCTCATTAAGCCATCTGATAAGCTCCTTGCCCTTGATACCTCCATTTCACAGGGTAATCAAAGCTCTGAGACCAAAAGGTCAATTTGCACAGAAAATGGTGTTTGAATGGCCATGAGGAATATTGACTTGTACTCTCCCTTTTCTAAGTAAAAACTGTATAGCAATTATAATTTTTTAACTTAAGAGCAAAGCTTCAGTTGTGTGCAAATGGATTCCAGCCGAACAGGGTAACACACACATCCACAAGCAGGTGCTTTCACATAATTCATGACCCTTCATTGCTTGGCTGCCACCAATTTCCAGACACCAGACATTGTGGGTGGCAGCAGCCATGTATCACCCAGTTGGTGACCCAGGAGGGATGCCCTGGTGACACGGGGCAGCTGTCACCAACACCACATATGTCTCTCTGAGAAACTTCAGGATTCCAGGGAAGGCCATGCAGGCACCTCCATGTCAGGCCTGCTGTCTCTACTTTGTAAGAGGCCCACAGGGGCAAAAACCTAAAAATCTTACAAATGCTCAAATGCTTAATCTTAGTACTTGGAGTTAGTTCATAGCTTCCGATATAAATAGTCCACTGAAGGAGTCTACACAATGCATGGGCATATTCTTACCTCAGTTTCATATTGCTTTGGGCCCACAAGATTAGACCTGCATGTCGTAGAGTAAACATGGGAGAAACTATGATAATAATTTTGATTACCTGCATGGAAATTTGATGTTCATTAGCTAGTTATTCATGATCCCTCTCTAGTAATCAATGAATACCCATTCTCTGAGCATATTTAATCCATACGTGCAATTTGTCTAAATTATAACACTTTTCCTTTGACTCCAGATAGAGTTCTGCTTGGTTCAAATCCCAACAGTTAGCTGGTAATTAGAACAGTAGAAATGAGTAATTTAAACTTTTCTCTTGTACATTTGTTATTGGGAGCAATTAGAATGGTAACTCTCCATCTTTTGGAAATTCAGAATAACGGAAGATAACATTTAGAATAATTAAAACTGTTTTGTGAACACTCTGATTTCATGACAAGAACAAGGCAATTAATTAAATCTGAAGAGTTGCTGGAGACAAGTTAAGAGCTATAAGCAATGAATTAAATAAAATCCAGTGACAGGGAGTTTGTTTTACAGACAATTTTAATCCTATGGGGAGAAAAGAATAAATAAGATTTCATGTAATTTCTTTTTAAAGTATGACAATTACATACAGTGGCTCTTCCCCTCATCCCCATCTCCTCTGTCAAATTGTACAATTTTTTTTTTAACTGTCATTGTTGTATAGGTTTATAGAATAATTTAGACTGGAAAAGAGTTTCTGGGATTATGTGGTCAAAACATTTCTGCTAAGGCATGCAGAGCTCAGCCTGTATTGACACATGGAATTAATCAGCCTCTGGTTCAGAACTTCACTTTTGTCTCCACTAAGGTTTACCTAATTTTTCCAGCTTGTTCAGATTGATCTGAATGTCTTGGTATTGGGTTTTTGATTGTTTGGAGTTCTTTTGTTTATTTCTTTTGCTTGGGGATTTTTTTTTTCTTTTCCCAGCTACATTCAATCTTTTCCCAACTGTCCTAATTTCTGAGAAGTCATGAAAGTCAAAGCCCTCTCTTCAATATTAGCCATGCAAACATATGTTGACCTGCAAGATCATCTACCATTGACTGAAGTAATATTGTTTTTCTCTTTAAAACATATTGAAAACCACACCTATTTAAATTTTTGTTAAAGGAAACAAAATGAGTTTTGATAATTTCCTGGTGTAAACCAGTGTTTCTTGAGTGGGTTTTTTTTAATTGAGAGGTTTTTTTAAATTTTATTAAGGTCTATGAAGCACCTTGTTACTTACTATCTCTAATGAAAATGTGATGATAACTTTCTTAGCATTAATAAAAGTTTATGATGGTAAAAAAAAAAATGTAATTTGACATACATTATTAGAAGTCTTTTCAATGAGCAATATCAATACTGAACTCATAAATGTTTGGACTTGAATCTTTTGCACAAGTTTATAGTAAAGCTTATGAGGTTTGAGTGGGTTTTCAGCTGGATGTGAAATATATATATAGCAATTCTTGAGCTCCAACTAATAGCTATACTTTCAGCAAAGAGTTGCTTGCTAAGAATATTGAAATGTGGCTTTAGAACTAGTTTTGCAGTTTCCTTGGGTTTGTGCAGATCAAAGAACATGTATATGATTAATATCTACACAGTCTTTTTATTGTAAGAATGCGTGACTGAATTTTACCATGGCTACTGACTACCACAATGACCATTAGATAAACACCCAAACCCACAGACGATGGCTGAGTTACAGGGAATTTTAAGGAATTTTAAGCAGCATGGTTTATTTGCTCAGTAACAGTGTGACATTAACTAAGTCTGTGTGAAGGTTTTTTGTAGAATTTTCCTGTTAGTTTGCTAATTTTTGGCACAGGGACTGACAGTTTAATAATCTCTGTTAAATCTCTGTATTAAATAAATGCATCTTTTAATAACACTTTGGAAAAATAGAAGGTTTGTGTTTCTTAGATGTACATCACCATTTTCTTAATAACAATCTAATAGGTTTGGAAATGTCAATTATCATGTAGATGTTCTTTTGTCATAACAGCTACTTGTGTTATCATTCATGTGTTACATTGCGATTGATTAGGCTTGAGAGACTGTCTTGTATTATTATAAAGGGAGGTTTACAACTCCTTGTCATTCACTTGTCTTAAGTTATAACTCTTTTTTTCAGTCCTGACTTGAAGATATCACTTTAGGAAAAATAATTGTTCACACTCCAATATTCAGTATACTCCAAGAATAATAAGTATTATTTATGCCAATATCTCATGCCGTTGGTATATAATTAATC
The DNA here is from genome assembly GCA_013397315.1 of Donacobius atricapilla. Lineage (NCBI taxonomy): Eukaryota > Metazoa > Chordata > Aves > Passeriformes > Mimidae > Donacobius > Donacobius atricapilla. The sequence continues at coordinate 36,876 of WBMY01011189.1, forward strand.
CAATTTATTTTAAAAGTAAACATCTACCAGGCACTTATAATTATTATTTCATTATTCACAAAATGAAAATTATATCAGCTCAGTATATATCTGCCAAACTATGCAGGAACAGAAAACAAAACATGTTTTGCCTTAAAATACTTTAAGGTCTGTCTCTTTTTCACCTGTAAACACTATTGGACATATGTAAATGACTCATAAATTAGCTCCATTGAATGGACTGTAGAATTCAAGCCTGCTAGAGACACTTCCTCAGCAAATACACTGTATAGTAAATAACTGTGGTTTTGCTACAAATCTCTATATTTTTATCTAAGTAGATGTATCTATCTATATCTACATACATCTGTATCTATATCTATCTGTACTACATCTAACCTATATCATCTCTATATCTATATCGTCTATCTACATACATGTATATGTTTCCCTGGAGTTTTACTTTGAGCAGTAAATTTTAAGGAGAAATGTAAATGTATTGTGGCATGATGCCTACCCCACCTCCTCTCTACCACAGACGGTGCATGAAGAGATAACCTGGGGGATGAAAGGCCCAGCGAGGGGTTATCTCTGCGCCAAAAGGGCTCATACCTCGGCTAAGAATCAGCATCTTATTCTGGAGAGCTGATGTGGGAAGAGATAATGGAAATATTCTTGACTGAGAGGAACTGTTTTGCAAAGTATGAAAGACACAGGAGTTATCACAGAGGCAGAAGCCTCCTACACACACACCCTGAAAGTGTGGGAGACTTCTCCCTGGAATCTGGACACAGGTTCAGTGGTTACTTCCCTGGGGCTTGAGGGAAAGGATCTCGATCTGTGGGTGCCCCACCAACAATTAGACGGTAAGATACATTGAATCCTAAGTTATATTATTTCTTCACTAGCTGTAACATTAAGGGATGCCTTTAACCTCACCCTGTATATATCTACTAGTAGTTTNGAACAATTTTTTTCAGCAAAACATGTTGTGTATTGACCTTAATGGTATCCAGGATTCTTGCATGACACAGGGGAGGGAAACCATGTAGGTGCTGCTGCTTTATCAAGCTGGTAGACAAGATGAGGAACTGCAGTGGCAGGGGTCAGGACGTTAAAGATACTAAGAAAACAGCCTGGCTTGATGTTTTCCTGGTGCTTTCTCTTGTCTTGGCACAGATGCAACCTGGGTTATTATGCCACGTGCAAAACCACATCCTCCTAAAGTGTAATGTTTCAGGGGTGTATGTACTGACCTTGTCTATACTNTCACTAGCTGTAACATTAAGGGATGCCTTTAACCTCACCCTGTATATATCTACTAGTAGTTTCTTTTTTTATCCTTATTTCTGTGTAGTATTAGTCTGTTTTAAGTCTTATGTCTGTTAGTTTCCCGTCCATTGAAGAAGTAGCTCGTTCTGTAATAGACCAAATCAGCCATTATTAAAGAACATGCAAATGAGAGTGGGTTTTGGGGTGCTGGCCACCTCAGTAAGGCTACTGCCTGCTGCCAGAGGCCTGGGCAAAAGGCGAGGACTCATCTGGATTCCCACATTTATTCTTAACATGTATAAACATTTTTTTACCNTATTTGATATTAGACATTTTAAAGAAATTTAGATTCTTGGATTTTTCCAAGAATGGGTCACAAAATTCTTTCCTCATCTGTTCCACACAGACAACCTTACTGCTAAAGGATTTTGCATTGTATTCTTACTGTATGAGTAAATTATTCTCTCATCATATATGTCTTTGGGAATTATGGATAACCGCCAAATCTTTCAAAAGGAATATAAATTTGACCAAGTGTAAATCATTATTATTCAAAGTTACATTATCTGCATTACTAACTGGCAACAATGTCTTTCTCTTGCTAAAGAAATATTATTAAAAGAATAAAGGACTCAAAAGTAAAAAAAAAAAAAAAAAAAAAAAAAAGTGAAGCTTGTTTTGGGGCTTGCTACAAAATCTACAGATTAAGCATTTCTTTCTTTATGTTGACCAGACAATATCTTTTTGGATGTAGCCTCTTTTTGGGATGAGCTGTCTAGACAGAATACTTTGTGTTTAGCCCATNTCCCAACATTCTGGTCTGTTTACACCTCCTCTCCAGTCTGTCGTAGAAATCTCATAAATGAATGCATAGAAATTTCATTTACCCCCACCCCAAATTTGCACCCCACCCCNTTTCTGATTTATAATGAAAAAGTCATAAATAGTGCAAGTGGGAGTTAGTTTAACCTCAGCATTCAGAGTGCCCAGAAACCTAACAAATGTAAGGACCTTAGGAAGTTTATTGGATTAAACAGTAAATGCTTGATAGCAGTTGTGAAGTTAGCAAGCTGCAGTGTTGCACCCAGTCTCGGGGGAAAAAAAGACACAAAAAGAAAAAAAAAAAAAAAAAAAAAAAAGTGAAGCTTGTTTTGGGGCTTGCTACAAAATCTACAGATTAAGCATTTCTTTCTTTATGTTGACCAGACAATATCTTTTTGGATGTAGCCTCTTTTTGGGATGAGCTGTCTAGACAGAATACTTTGTGTTTAGCCCATCTTGTGAGACAGAGGTGTTACTGTGCTGTAAGGCTGCTGGAAGAAGGGTTTCTGCTGCCAAGACAGAGCAGTGTTTTCCTGCCTCCCTTCAAATCTCAAAACAAAAGGAGAAAAACATGCAAAGCAAAACTGATTCATATTTCTAAATTTGAAGTATTAAATATTAATGCGTTCATCTGCTCCAAATAAAAAAGCGGTACCTGACTAAAAAACAATAGAAAAAAGCCCTCAGCATTAGAGCATGTGACAAACAGTAGTCAATAATAAGAAAGTGGCTGGAGCAAAACTAAATGAAATTATGAAGAGATGTCACCTTTAGTATAGGTTTGAGGACCAATTGTCCTGTATTAAGAAAATTATTGCCACACCACAGGCGAGTGAAAGTTACCTGTGAGGTTAGGCAAAAACTGGCAAAACACTAGTATGAAAATGGAGAAAAAATATTAGGGTCACTTAGCCAAGGAAATAGGTGCATAAAAAAGAAAATTATTCAAAAATGTGTAAAGCTGATTAAGGCAGATTTTGCTTGATCTCATTTGTAATAATACAAGAACAATGGGACCACGTGGTAGACCTGAAAAGCAGAGAGGAAATTAATTAAAAAATACTTTTTAAAAAGATGCAGAATCCATCACCAGAGAAAGTGATGAGGACAAAGAAACTGGGGACTAGATATGCCGATAAATAATAGGGGAATATCTACAGAGTTAATTGCAATCCATGTAGCACTAATTGGTGGGGATTGTTAAACTTTGTTATTCAAATCTCCTGTCTCTTGTTAATTTTCAGGCTTAAATCTCCTGTTTAACACTGGATTGAAACTAAAGGCAAGGACAGACTATCTCATGCTGTCTATTACGGGCTTCTTAGGCGTCCTCTAAAGCATCTTTGGCTAGCCTTCATTGGTACAAGAAATTAGATCTGAATTTGAAATCTGATCAATTTTTCTGGTCTTGTAATCCTTCCTCATATTTTTCCACTCTCAGCTAAGATATTTAAAACTGTCTGAGGATCTGTGTCTCAGAAGCATAAAGTTAAGGAACAGAAGACTAAACAGCCTATGCACAAACTTTCCAAATATGACTGATTCTTTTATAAGTCAACTAAAAGTCTTATGAGTTTGCTTTTCATTGCAGAAAAAAGATGGAATTTGAAGATTCTATTTTATAAAAGCCTCTGAAGAACATCACAGTTCTGTGCAATAATCTATAACTGTATTTTCATTGTAGATATCTTTTATTTTATAGTAACATTTCATATTCTCTTGAGTCATGAATCAAGCACCATAGGCAAAATTCATCTGCTGAAGATGAAAAGAAGCAGACAACATCCCCCTGGAGTCCGTAGTTGATATTCTGCTTCAAACATAGAAATTGAATAGTTAACTTTCCAAAATGAAAACAACTTACTTAGCACTATTATGAACAATTATTCTCTCCTCCAAAGTAAAACTGACAAACCAGTTTTTGCAAGTTTGTGTGAGATGCAATTTTTATATACGTGCATGTAGGTGTGTGTATTTTGAATTACTTTTTGCCTAGAAGCAAGACATTTGCAGTGAAGTATTTATGTTGTTTTAAGTAAAGACGGTTTTACTTCCTCCTCGTTATTTCATCAAATGCAGTTTAGATTAATATATTCAAAATCAGAGGCTTCAAAAATCACTATCAGATGTAGCATTAGTCAGATTTATTATAATTTCTAACTCTCGGTCAAAGAAATTATTGCTTCTGCTAATAATCCAATGAATAGGTCTATCACCCCACAAACGTAGTTACTGGAGGTGCCTTGGGACTTCCAGTTCTCAAACCAGCTGGAAAAGGGGCTATCATACAGAAAATAGTCTGAGACTCTGGGAAAAGCTAAATAGAGTGCACGGTGTCGTTGTGTTCCCCTAGCAGCTGCTCGCAGAGTGCGAATGCAATCTCGGAGGAGCCTGCCTGCCATTTCACTTGTAGGGTGACTGCAGCTATTGCAGCTGCTTGATGTGAGGTAAATGCAGAGGAAGAGGAGGGTACAAAATAAGTTAACCCTTCAGTGATGTGGATGGAAAAAGTGTAGGAACAGACATAGAAGATGCAGGAGCAGAAAAATACAGAAGGCCTATGAATGGACTATCAGCTGTAGGAAAGCAGTTCCTCCAGAAATATGTGTGCTAAATGATGATGTGTGAAACATGGCATGTTTTCAGTGCTCATTTATTTGGAGATACAATTTTTTCTGGATGTTTACTTACATGGTGGCTGGCAAGCCATGTTTCAGTGTGACAAGAAGCCACCAACACCTGAAGGATTCATTTCAGTATTCCCAAATTATTCAGGTATAAAATACAAAGCAATGTTGGAAAAAAATAACATTATCAAGCTTAAAAGATGCTCTTGAATTTATATACTTTCCTGTAGAAAGGATCATTGTCTATCCTGTATGCTATGTACTTCAAACGATCAAGGCCTCAGTCAAGTGCTTAATTAATAGATTTATTTCTACTGTAAACAAGCTTTCAAAGTCTGTCATTACCCACCATGGAGAGATCTTCAGATTAAAAAATAAAAAAAAACCCCAGTCTTATAAATAATTCCATGTAGTTTGAAGAGCTCTCTGATTTGTAATAATGACCGTGCTGGAACAAAAAGCTGGGACTACTGTCTGTAACATGTTCTGTTCTCCAAGCCAGACTCTAATGTATGGTATCAAAAATCAATTAATAGAAAAAGCTGCTTGCATTTGCTAGGCAAGGACTGTGTCATTTAAACCATTTCAACAGTTTGTGGGAAATCTTAGTTTTGGAAGGATCTAACCATACTTCCCCTGCCCCCAGTATAATTCTAAAATGTCATATTAGAAATATATAATGGTGATGCTTCTGAAGGCCAGCAATCATTTGAAGAGTTTGCTTCACAGCATATGCTGTAGAAAGAAACCTCAGTACATGTTGTCTGTAAAACTCTTCTCAGTATTTCACAGTGCTGACCATAATTGTTTGGTTTTCCATCAAAGGAAAGGTGTTGTCACTACCTCTTTTGTCACTACCTCTTTAAGAGCCTCAAACCTATTGTAAGTACCTGTCACGGAGTAACCAATAAGCAGAAATCCCAAATCAAGATAATTGCTTCAGGGGAGAAGTTTAGATAAAAGACCTGGGAGGGAAATTCTGAATTACAGATCATTTTGAAGTATCTCTTTCGCTCCAGATCTTATCTGAGTTGGATCTTTTGCATTTGGGTTTTTCTAATTGATTTTTCTTCTCCCTGCCCATAATAGCTGACATTCATTATCTGTAATCCAGAATCAATGCTTAGACACTTGTTTCTTCATGCTCAGGCATGCTGGAGAGATTTTGGCCTCAGACTTACAATAATCTCTTGGAAATACTCAAAAGCAGTGACTACCCTGGAATTGTTGATCAGTCAATTTTGATAAAGAGAATTTACTGAAATTTCATGCTCCGTTGTCCTGAAACACTGAGAATAAAAAAATGAAAAGGGAAGAAATTTATATGCATCATTTTTTTTATTAATTCTTTTTACCAGGTTATAATTTAAGGGAAATAGAACAGCTTGATCAGAGTAAGTATATTCTATTAGCAATTGCTGGTACTGTTAAATGGGTAGGAAATGCTTTTGACAGATGGTGCAAACCTCTTTCTCCCCAAAAAACCTGTTACTGAAGGCAAAAAATTTTAAAGGTCATTTTGTTACCACTCTCTCTTGTGCACCAGATGTCACAGTATAAGCAGAGAGAGTGACTGCTCCTTTTCTCTAGAACATGGAAGAGACATTTTAAGGTCATGGTAACAAAAAACAGCAGGTAGACATGATCACAGCTGTACATCAGGCTGGAGAAGTTTTGCTTTTCCACCACAGAGATCCCCAGAGAATAACCTTCATTACGGACAGTTAAGATTTTCTGGTGTAACAATTACTTTGAGATCAATGAGTAGGAGTTGGACCAGGCCCTGCAAGTATGGGTCACTGCAGTTAAGGAATAGGTAATTTCTGGACTCAGATCTATAGCCACAGATTTCCACTTTAATACAAGCAACTGAATTAAAAATCTGATTTGCATCTAAAATATTCAAAGTCAGAGAAAAAAGGAAGCTTTACCATATTACATTATATGTTATGTTATGTTGTTATTAATATTATTATTATTAAATTTATTTTAATTACAGAATATATGCAACATGTGTGTTGCAAAATAAAAGCCCATAAAAGTCTAGATTCTTCAAATCAGTCAAATATTTTCAAAATAGCACTACCAGGCTATCTCAGTTGGATTCTTGGCTCATGTAAATTATCATCCCTTCACTGAAGTCAACAGCTTTATGCTTACTTAAACCTGTTGGGGATTTGGTCCTATGCCAGATTAATACAAATCACTTAAAGGATTAATTTTGGTTTAAAAGTGTCAAATATAATTTTTGGTTCAAGAAGAGAGTCGTGAGTCTGACAGGTTTTGACAATAAAAGTTAATTACAAGCAACACATGATGAAACAGAAGCATGAACATCTGATTTCTGCAGACTCTAGAGGCTATGCAGTTGTAAATGAAGCACAGTGAGAAATCACTCAGCCAAAATGCGTAAGAGAATATCTCAATTATGAAACTAACAACAAAATCTTGTCTATACAGTTTAGTTAGCAAAACAAATTGAGAGATTTAACTAAGGCACAACTGACTACTGTCTTTTAACTTGCAATAGATTGAAAAAACACGATGTTCTCTGTACTGGTCCACTGAAACATTTGTAGTTACTTTCCTTGGGAACTTGAACATAAAAATGCATTTTGTTGGTGCAGATGTTTTGTTCTCATGAAAGTTAACAATGGATTACTATTAGCTTTTGTGAAAGGAGAGCAGAGGTAGTCCTATTATCCTTCCCTTACTATTCCGCAGAGCTGAAACAGTATGTATCTAACCAGGCAGCTTATACTTTTGATGAAAAAACCTTAGTTGTACTTTTATAAATTAAATGTGTGTCTGTGTGTTTGTGTAAGTGTTCATGTACATGCATTTGGATATCTATGTTACCTACAGAACTTATAGTTTCATGGCACTGCCCGTCAAGGGCAGCCCTAAGCTGATTAAAACCATAGATTTGCATTTTTTGGGTTCCCTTTCACAAATTTTTATAAAAACTAATTATGTACCACAGCAATGCAGTCTTAAATGTCTTTATCTCAGCCAAAAAAATTGGCATTATGTCAATGCTGCTTGGGGAAAAATCAGCAAAGAAAACCCTAAAAATGACCTTAATATTTGTTTTATTTGACCACAAAGCTGAGTCAGGGGAAGTTTAGGTTGGATATCAGGAAAAAAAATTTCACCCAGAGGGTGTCTGTGCCCGGGAACAGGCTCCCCAAGGAAGTGGTCCCAGCACCAAGCCTGCAGACTTCAAAAGTGTTTGGACAATGCTCTCAGGCCCATGGTGTGACTCTTAGGGTGACCTGCAAAGGGCTGGGAGCTGGACCCAACAATCCTGATGGGTCTCTTCCAACTCAACATATTCCATGATTCTCTGAAATCTCAGGACCCTGAGGACTTCAACAAGTCTCCATTGACCTGAGCAGCCTCAGTTGGGGTTTCCCAATAGTGGCTTCCAACGCGTGAGCCCAGGGGCTTAAACAGTCTGATCCATGTGGCTGGCAGCCCTGCTTCCAGCAGTATTGGCTTCATGGCTGGATGTCCCAGGATGACCCTGGACCTGACCGTACCTCAGTTCGTGTGATGGGCCCCCGGCCTGGTGCTGTTCCCACCCTGACTCTGGCTAGGTTCCCTGGCATGTTCCCTGTTTGATGGGGCAAAGCCCTGCCTGGGCTGTGGCCACAGCCTGGCTTCTGTTCTGGAGCCCCTTGCACACCGACAGGAAGGCAAATGGAATGAGGGACATGCAGTATGTGCTCTGCAAAACCCCCCCCATGTCAGAAGAAATACAAAGTTTTATGCATGTCTTTTAGCAGATCCTTAGGGATAGTTCCTTAAATACTTACAGAAGATAGCCTGGATCAGAGGTCTAGGGGAAAAAAAAACCCTAATTATTTTATTTTTCAATCTGGAGATGACATCTCTTGAAATACGGGGTTAGAAAGACCAGAACAATATTCATGTTTTAGACAGTACTAATTCTTAATGATTTCACCATGATTCTGGCTCTTAAAAACAATATTTTTGTCAGTTTTTTAAATTGCAGGTGTTTGGAATGGCGTCCTCACAGATGTCCAGCAGCTGATAAAATGTGATTCATAATTACAGTGACATTGCACCTACTTCATCAGAATGACAGATAGGAAAGAGGTTTCCTCCTGTGATTCAAGAGTTATCACTTCTATCCCAAGGCATAAAGTTATCTTCCGCAGCTCTTATCATTTTATGGTAACTGCAGATGATTCACATTTATGACAATGTCATGCTTACCTATCAAATTCATCAGATTTTTAAAGGTAAACAACTCTGTCATTCTCTTTGCCATCTTATTGCTTTTGCACATTACTTACCCAAAAAGAAGAGGTATTTTCTCTTCTTTCTTTGTTCAAATAGAAAATCTCTTACTGAATTGTGAATGAATTACTGAATTACTTCCCACTTCTGTGGAATTTTCTTTTTTCCATCTGCACTTGCTGAAAAGGAAAGCCTACAGCAGAATATGGTGAGTTTGTATTAGAACCGTGCTTTAGACCTGTTATTTCTTCATTTATGTTTCCATCCTTGACATTGATTTGGAGTTTAAAGGGTCTTAAGTAGAGGATAGATATCGAGAATCCAATAACCTTTCAGTATGCTAAAGCACAGTATTTGGTTCCAGGATGTGTGTGTGTGTACATATATATATATATATATATATATATATAAAAGAAAAAACAATACTATTACATGTCATGTAGTCATATGCCAAAAACATGGTGGTCAAAAATTTTTGGTTGGAAAATACAAAAAATTGTGCACTATTTTTAGTAATATTAATAAAAACATTTTTAATGCATAAAGATATAGGTGTCTCATTCTTTCCATGGAGGGGTCACCAGAGTGGGAAAATTATGACAATGGATAGTACTATAATTCGTCCAACAAATTCTCTAACTTTCTCTAAGGAATTATTTCTCAACCTATAAAAATTTTGTATTTTAAATTTAGTTTTTCATCTACACACTTGATTATTCAGTCTACAGAAATTTGACTGAATAAGGAAGACTAGTGGAAAGAGTGATGTTTTGTGGAGTTAAAGATCTCAAAAAAGGATTTCAGAGGTGTCTCACCAAATATTATTAAGTTATTCATAAGCATTCACCATGTGATAGACTAATTTCACATCTAAAAAAGAATAATGATCTTAAATGGAATATCAGGAGGGAAAAAAAGGCACCTCCTGTAATTCAGCCACAGCTTCACTAGAGTAACATCTCATAAAATGAGAAAAAAGAACAAAATAACCCAGAAAAGATTGATAGCTATAGATGAAGCCATATTCACTGAGTTACAGTGGCTACATAAGTTGTAAATGGCAGAGCTACGAATGAATAAAGCAGTTATTGTAACTATAAAAACTACGCTACCATTACAAGACAGTCATTTTATTTATTTGTTATGTATAAAGTGTAATTTTAAGGAGAGTTTTACTGTCTAACATTATTCAGCAGCATTAAAAAAAGGAACTGTATGTGAATAGAAATGTGTCATGAATGCTCATTAGCTCATAAGTGCATTCCTAGAATGATGCACCTAGAATGTATTCAGTAAATGTTTTTCTGCATCTGTTTATTTTGAAACACTAAGAGTAAGTAGGAAAATTCTGTTGTGATGCTCCACTTTTTGTGCAACCTATTCCTTAAATATTAGATGCAGTCAAGAAATAAAATAGGACTAAATTTATTAAGAAAGTCCACTTTAAAAAAAAATAATATATTTTTCTTACAACTTAATTTATGTTGTTATTGAAGAATAAAGGTATCACTCATATTTCCCAGGCTTTTGAAAAGCTTCTCCTCCTGTGTTATGGGAACTGTGTGACAGCAGCGTAGGAGAGCAATATCCAAGCTGGCTCAGGCGTGTCCCTACAGTGGCACAGGGAATGGCACACAGCACTCACTGGCATACTGAGGATGTAAGTTACAGCAGGTTACCTCTCTACAGAATACTACCAGGCATCTAATACTGACATTTATTACATGCAGTAGTGTAGACACCTTTTGAACCTTCTTTCTTTGTTGTAGGATGCTTTCAGCTTCTCCTTCACTGTGTGGGGGGAAAAAAGGGATTGTCTCTGACAAATAGCCAATTGGTGCCGCTATCACTAGGATGCTGACTGGGAAGTTCAGATGTGAAGTTTAACTGACCACTAACTTTCAGTACAAGATTTAATGTTTCAGTCTGTATTTTATTAGTTTTTTGCTGGAACTAGGAGTAGTTTTCGTAGTGAATAACATTTTTTTATTTGCCTTTTTTAAAAATTTTTATGACATAAGAAATAAATGAAATGCTGGCTGTACAGAGTTCTTGCAACATAAGTATATTTCAAGTTGAAGAGAAAAAAAGCACTTGGAACTAACATTGGGCTTTAAGAGTTCAAAGCTAGTTCCCTATTCACTGAATCTATCAACCTTTTAACATACTTCTTCATATTGCATGCATGTGCTTGATTGACTGCACAGCCACATATCTTCAAATACCTGACTAAAATGGGATCCTCAGGGGGAGGGCACAGAACTGAGGGTTTTCATTGCCTAGGCACTCATATTCACTGCTCCAGTCAGATTGGGAATGTTTTGTTTTATCAGATCAGTCAGCATTTCAGAATATTTGTACTTTATATGTTCACAGGAGTTCTTGTATTGACATCAGTTGCACCTTGAAGCAATCTTGTAACTTTAGTAATTACAATGTCATTGTCTCAATTTAGGTACTCAGCGCCTGATTGTAAAACTTTTACTTATATGCCATGAATTTCAGGAAACAAATATATTTTTCAGGTACATTATCTCCGTACTTTTACTTTTTTAATTCATTTTTTACTATTATTTTTATTTCTAGCTTAAAAATAAGAGCAATAATGCAATAAGCACATGCCTTTAGAAGCTATGATAAATTGGTGTTCAGCCAAGAAATAATTGGAAGAGAACATGAGGACCAGCTAAGAGAATGTACTGTGGGAGAAAACTTTCATGATTGTGATGAATCTTCGAAGTTCATCCTAAAAGTTAGCTATACCTGGTGGATCTTTAGACTTGGCTTGAGAGTACGTGTCACTGCTCAAGAGCTTAGTGCAGTGACTGAAAGTAATATCTCACAAGGGAAATCTCAGATGGAGTTATATAACATTTGACTTCAGACTTCAAATCTGATGTTTTCTTGTACAGTACACTCAACATTTACATTAATGTGACAAGACTAAGTCTGAATTCTACCTAAAGCTGTTTAGCATTTAGAGAAAGCATGTTGCCCAATTTTTGGTGGTAATATTTCCAACATGCATCATGTAAATAAAATAAATTTTCACTTCACTGTGAATACACCAGCATCTTTTTACTCTGTCTGTTGGTGACCTCATTTTCCTAGATGGGTAATATGATAGTTATATTTTAGTTTATAGAAATTTTTAGAATCTGCAACCATTTTAATTTTCTGCATTTTTGGTTGGGTTTTCTTTACTTACAGATAACCAGGGGCACATAAAACCTGGTATAAAAAAGTGAAAGAAGTCCTTACACAAGCAGTGACCACTGAGAAATACACTTCTTGAGAAGCCGACTCTTGTCTTTGTAAACATCACCACCATCACAAACACCAGTGTCTCCCTTAATTTGTAATACAGGCATTTCTGAGGATGTGAAAATGTGCCATAATTTCTGTTCTGGTGTAAGTTCCTCCTTATTGATGTTATTTTATTGTTGGCAACTAGTTCATGAGTGCTATCAGCTGAAAGTGGATTTATTATTCTCTGCAAAAGCTAAACCTTCCTTTCTGAATTTTCCACTCTGACAGAGTTTTTCTTTTTACGACTGGATTTTTATAAAATATTTAATGTTATTTTTTTAATCTCTGTAAGATCTTTTCTGGACAGGTGGGATGTCTCTATTATGCCCACAGGAAACAAATCCTAGAACATTAATCCATAGACTTCAGTGCAGCGTGAGTGTGTTAGGTTTAAGTAGGATTATTTTACATGAACATTCTTACAGCTGAACTTTGTGGGAATTACTGCTTATGACTCTGTCTCATCTGACTGACTCACTATCTGTCCCTTATGGTAACAGAAAAACATGATTATCATGTGTTAGAAGTCAATGAACATTAGATATGTAGGGAAAATGATAATTCTAATAAAACAACAATTTATTTCTGCACTGTTGTTATTAATATCCATATTTTCCAAGTAATCACCTTAGGTGCAGTTTTGTACTGGCAGTCAATAAAGTCTGCAATTTAAGTAAATAAATACACATGATAGATACAATTTGTGCAAATATATATTCTTGGCTTTACCTGTAGGCACAAAACCATACCTGCAAAATTGAAACCTGCATTGACATAATTTAAAATAGTCTGTATAAATTGCGCCTAACTTTAAAAGAAAACTCGAGAACATAGGTGTGTTCAGGTCACAAGGTGCAGAGAGCAGAGGTGGAGAAAGGAAGGATAATCTCCATTTCTAAATACAGAGAAAACTCCCACAGGAAATTGCAAGTGTATGACAAGGATTTTTGATAATTCTTAAATCACAAGAGGTAGCAATCACACATTTTCTCAGCTGTCAATCCCATACTTTCTATTTTCTAGAAGTATAAAAACCTGTGTAGCTCAGATGTGTAAAGCTTTAGGATCAGTTTTAAGGAAGTGATCACGAAAACATGTAATCACATGGAAAGTTAAAGGAGCACATGCAAAATGGATCCTGCAACCTGATGAATTTCATATAAATAAGGAAAAAAATATAGGACGTAATTCTGTTTCAATTTAATATTTGACTTAATATTACACAAGAGGAGCAGTAACAAAATTAATATAATGCAAATCTAAAAATAAAGACTTACAAAGATGGTGAAAAAGTGATTACTTGGGTTCTAGAGAAGTTAAACAATAGGACTGAAGGAATGTTTGATAAACTCATCAAGAATGGAGATTTGATGTATTCAATATTCAAAATGATGAATACAAATAGTAAAAGCTTGCTGTGCAAAAATATAAACAACTCTGGTGGGGAGTAGAACAGCAGGAGAGGATGGGATTATTATGTACAAAGGACTGGATCAGTTTATATTAGGAAATGGAAGATATTCTATTCTATAAGGTCAGTTTATAGCATAAGGTAATGCTATTAGAGTCTAAAATCACTTTTCACAACTGTTTTTATTTACAGACCAAGAAAAAATTATGTGTCTCAAGTGTAAATGAGAAAGGATGACAAAACCCTGAATATTATTATGAGGTGATCACTGTTGAAATTAAACTTAAGTAGAAGGGGTTTATCAGGTAAACAAATTTCTATACAGAAATTCTCATTGGCAAAATTGTTCTGGCTATGTGCATTCAGTGAAGATTGATTCACACTGAAATACGTGTAACCTTGTATGGACTGAAAGAGAATTCTCTGGAGAGTTTGTCTTCTGGAATAGTTACAGAATGACTTAAAATATATTTCTTTATTTTTCTTACTGTGTTATTCTGTTGGTTAGTTACATAATTCACTGTTTAGAAATGGTGCTTCAAACATTTAATATATTCTCCTACATGAGACTTATCAATTTCGTATATGGATGAACCTCAATAGTAGATTGTCTGTCAGATAATTCCTGGACAAAATCCTCATGATATTTTTATCTTCCAAAAATTTTTAAGCTGGGGAAAATATAAGTATTAATAAAATTTTAAATTTTATTAATTTAACCATTATTAAGAAGAACTCAGTAAAATACAATCTAAGCTGAAAAAATCTTAAATTTTAAAACTTCCTGGCCAACAAAGAAAAAAATCGTAAGCCAAGAGTTAGTACTGCCCTATGAAAACACTAATATTGAAATGCCATCTGATAGCCTCATTGCATTATGTCATTACTCTTCACAGAGTTGAATCATCTAATAGTGTAAACAGACATACTGGTTCTTCAAGTTCCATTCTAAGTGAAGTAGATGGCCCTATCATTTATTCCAAGCTTAATTTTAAATTGTTGCTCTGCACTGTAGTTCCCACTGTTTCTGCTGCAATCTGTTCCAGAAATGTCATCATTCAAGACGCTGAAAATTTTTGTCTCAAGTCCAGCCTAAATTATTGATGGCCAGGTTGTGCTCATTTGCTGACATTGTCTTTTTTGCTTGAATTACTCTCATTTTGTTTTTTACTTCTTCTGATGTGACAGTATGGGTTTTGTTTGTTTTCTTGGTTTGGTTTGGGTTTGGGTATGGTTTTTCTCCACAAGGCAAGTTTATCATATCTCTTCTGTTAAAAAACCTGCTGTCTCCTCTTGCCAGATGTAATACAAGATATTCTCTATCTCTTCAACAGAATAAAATATGACTTTTCTTACCAGGTTGAAATAATTTCAGTAACAGAGGTTGTGTAAAAAGGAGACATATTTAAAACACTGAACCTCAAGAAATGTTAACCAGTATTTTTTCATATTATTATCATGTAGGGAATATAATTCTTTTGCTTACAACATGAAAAAAAAAATCACACTTCAAATGGGAACACTGACCATTTATTTTGATGTATAAGAAAGAAAAAACAGTTTTTTATTTACCCCTCTTACACTATCTATGTATATGTCAAGATAGTTACCTTACTTTGTGTTACCTTACCTTACTCTTAGCCCCTTGCTGGGACCATGTTTATGTTTATTCCAAGGCCATGTTTTATTTTGTAAAAATGATCTTTAAGCTGCAAATGTAAATGTGAAGAAGCCCCAAATGGGAGCTCAACACAGACATACAGGAAAAATCTCAGTGTTTTGTCTGAGTCCTGCATAATCCTGTGATGCTCTTGTGCATTTAACTTGTCCCAGGGCACTGCAAATGGCTCTCCATGCCTGTCACATCCAGGCTATGGACATTCTGTGTCATTGCAATGTTGGCCTGTTATCCCTTTGGATTCTTCGGCCAGCAATGCATTTAGAAATTTCAGCCTGACCAATACTAATGACCCAAGGGATTAGAAAATGGCTGGAAGGAGCAGAAGGGTTTTTCAGACAAGTAAGATAAGGAATCACCTGGGTAGAAGCATCTTGTTCCCAAAACCTAGTTCCTGTTTTCTTCCAGATCATTTGGTTTCCTCATTACACAAAAGATGGCCCTGCCGCTGCTACCATCTCACCCAGCTCATTCACTCCCCCTTCTTTATCCTTTCATCAAACAACAGTCCCAGAGGACTGGCTCACTGCAGTGGCGCCATTCTAGACAGTGGGAACACGTCTGTTTATTTTAAAGCAGGAAACTCCGTAATAATTCAAAGACAGGGGCTGTTTAGCATAACCATTTACAGACTGAGGAACTCTGAGTAGGAGACCCCAGGAATTCCTGTTTCATACAGGTATAATCTCAAGGTGTTTGAAATACTTCAGTTCTTTGCTTTTACATATCAGTTCAGCTGAATGCCTTCAAGTTCAGAAGTTCAGACATAGATGTATTTACACAAGGAATGGAATGAGATTCAATTCCCAAGAGTGTGTAGGCAAAATTTGAAAGTCTTGCAGACATTAATATAAGGCAGAGGCAATGTAGGTACGGAGAACGTTTCAGAACAGAAAACTAAATACGTCTGACTTGTGGCCTACATTAATGAAGTAGACATTGATCATACTTGTCTCCCTAATAGTCTTCAGAAGATCAGTCCCTACACACTTAAAAAGAAACACAACTACGATTAAAGCAAAAAAAACCCAAATAATTTGATTTCATATAATCTCCATTAACTTTCTCTAGTGCAAAACAAATATGCAAGGCAGAGCTACATCTTAGTTTTAGAGAGAATTCATAGGGCTCTGTGGTCATGAACTTCTGTCTGTAGCAGATGCAGTGTGGTTTTCCTTTTAGGTAATGCTGGGACGTCAGTTAATGAGGTTAGTAGGGAAAAAAAAATGTATGGAATTGTATCACTAAGTTTAAATTCCTAAAAGTTATTACTGATAGTACAACTGAGTACAAGAAATAATAAAGTTGCTTATGACACTAACTACTGTTGTAATAGAATTTTTTATTTTATAAGTTTCTTTCCCAGGAAGAAAGGTTTATTCAAGAAGCCTGTCACGTCTTGTTATGGGTATTAGTATATGACACGTATCTGCAAAATTAAAAAGCATATAACTAAGAACATGCAGACTGAATACACAGCTAATAGTCTCTATTTTTTGATTCTTGAAGTACTGAATTACAAATGAAATCATGGGCAAAAAGTGATGCTTCATTTTTATTTAACAAGATTCCTCCAGCACTCATGAAATTAATACAAAATTACATGCTACCCAAAAAGCTAGGATTTGTAATAATGGCCAAAATATAATGAGGATTAGAGGAACCTGTATGAACAATCCCTTAGCTCATAAAATGATTAAGGACAAAAGGTAGCATTAACTATTCAGGGGTCTTGGTTATGTACTCTACTGCAGCTGCACCAAATAAAAAGCCACTCTTTTGATCACTTAAATAAAAAATAATAAAAAACCCCACAATAGACAGCAGCAGGAAACCAAGAGCATTCACGTCCAACAACTAGGATGTTATTTGAAAAAAAGCAATTAACTGTGCATTTAATTTTTTTCATGACCTTGGCGTATGTAGCCATCTTTCTGTAATAATTTTGCTGCTGTGTATTTCCAGAGCATCTTAAGATTTAAGGCTTATGTAAGATTTGGGGAAATACATCGGTCACAAAACAAAGTCTCACAAAGGATAAGTTAAATCTTTGAAAGGTATAGTTAAGCTATGCTGCCAAGTTTTACACCAACTATAACTTCATCCTACTTCATTAAAAGTAATATTAGTGACACTTCAAATTATTTGAAGTGTGGAATAGTGAGTGAAATGCAGTGTTCTGCTATAAAAAATTAAAATACATTACAGCATACTGCAATTAAACTTATATTGACTTTAATCAGAAGAAATCTAGGGATTACTTGTCTCTCTGGTTGAGAGTGATTCAGAGGGCAGCAGAACCCAGGACTTTGTGACTTCTGCATAAAATGGAACTTAAAAAAGTAAATTAATGATGAAAAAAAAATCTTTCTAGAGGTCTGTGGGGAACCTTTAGACCAAGACGTCAGCTGGAGCCTGGTAAGCTTGTACAGAAATAGTTATAATTTGATTGTAATGAATTTTTAGCAGATATTTTAAAAGTCCTGTTTCCCATGGTCTGTCTATAAAGATACCAGCAGAGTGAAGTTAATAGGAATTTTTCTTTCAGAAAATATGGCATAAAATTACAAAAATATTCAAAGCCATAGGAAATACTTCATTTAATATTAACAAAATGCCTATCCCACTTGGATACTTATTCCAAAACAGAAACACTGGGGGAAAAAAAACAAAAACAAAAACACCACAAGAAAAAAACCCCACAACTTTTTTCATATGTAAAGCTTTCTGTTGACTCAGAAACCATTACCGGCAGCAGCAGCTCTGAATTGTCAAGTATATCATGGAGCTGCAAAGGTCATATATTCCCAAAGAGCAAGCACATAAATTCTGGATATGGAACCAGACAAATCCTTAGCAACAACAACAAAGTAAAATCTTACAAAAAGGAAATAAAAGTTTTGTTTGGACAAGACTTCTTCAAAAACTTAAATACGTAAACTATTAACAAGTATTTATTGACTTCCATCTACTGATGAAAAGAAAACATCAAAATACCAGACATATGATATGATATACTAAATGTCTTATGCATGGATGGATGGATGGATGATGGACGAACAGATGGAGCTGAGACACACAGAGAAAGAGGGGTGCTTATACCTTCTACATGCAGTGGTTATAGATTTCATGTGATATAATATCATTACTTGTCACTTTAACCAAATTTCAAATGTTTACATGCCTATTTGTTTGAATATCATCACTCAATAGAGCCTTGTTCCCATGGGTTATCCATGTCAAGAACAACATTCAAGCATAGAGTCCAATATACAAAGAAAAAGCAATGAGCAAAAGAACAAACTGGCAACAACCAGTCTTTTGGAGCTCCTTTCTGCAAATTTTGATGGGCTTTTTTATGTCATTAACTGAACTGAAGTGGCTGAGTGAAGACTACTGCCCTGTAGTGTTTGCTGTCTTTCCCCTAAGTGACAAGTAGGGACTGGTGAGCCAATGAAGTGTTGTGTGGAATAAAACACAAACAAATCTTTCCAAATAGTGTTAAAATTATATAAGCAAGTCTTTAATTGAAAGGTTTCAGGTCCACAATATGGATATATGCACATGTGATACAGTATTTCAACAATTGTTATAAGGTTCTTTGATTCATATATTGAACAATATTGTCCAATTAGTTGGTTAGGTAATTTCCCCCATGTTCTGCTACATATAAGTTGTTCCAGGGACTTTGTACCACTTCTTGTTATGTCTTCTAAGTTTTGTCCTAATCAGGCTTCTTCTTCTTAAGAATAAGACCAAACAGAATTCCAAGTATGCATTAGAAGGGCCAGCTTATTGTCCCAAAATCTAAGAGAAAGAGTAGGAAAAATACCAGGAGCTTTATAACCATGTATTAACAGTCTACCAAAATACAAATATATGAAAATTATCTAAAAAGATAAAAAATCTTTAGATGTCAGAAAAACCCTGTAAGAATGGCATAATGTTAGTACTGTCTGGCAAAACAGGAAAATGCTATATGGTATTTTTTTCAACAACTTTGCTCTAACTGTTGAAAAGACAGCAGATGTATAGATATAACTTTGCTGTGGATGAGCCCTGGTAAATGTAGCTGTTGGCTCACTTCCCTGAAGTGGGATGATGTAAAGGGTAATAAATTAAAATTGTAATAGAAAATATAAAAATAATAAAATTGAGTGTAAAAGTGAGAAAATTTGTGCATTGAGATAATGACAGTTTAACAGGTAAATCAAAAGTTGCATGCATAAGGAGTTATTTCACTAATTCCCGTGCCAGGTACATGTTTAGCCATTTCCAGGAATGCAGAACCTCATCACATGTAGCAGATACATGTGAAGATAAATACTGTAACTCTTAAAATCCCTGCTTCCTCCTTATTCCCTACAGCTCTGCTTGCTGAGCACAATACCATATGGTATGGAATATCCCACTGGTCAGTTTGGGTCAGCTGTCCTGGCTGTGTCCCCTCCCAGATTCCTGTGTATCCTCAATCTACTCCCTGAAGGTGTGCAGCGTGAAACATAAAGACCTTGACTCTACGTAAGCATCACTCAGCAACATGTTATCAGCACTGTTTTTGCCACAGATCCAAAACACAGCAATTTATGAGCTGCTATGAAGAAAATTAACTCACTCCAAAACAAGTATATAATTTTTATATATACATGCAGAGAAGCAGGGAGTGTTATGCAGACACTTTTCCACTTCAACCTTTCTTACACTTGGGCTAAACAGGAATGGGAAGGAAGACTATTCAAAAGGCAAAGTACCTATACTTTTAGAGAATGATGTAATATTTCTATGGAATAAGTTTTCATAAAAGAGAATTCAGGAGGAAAAACAATACAGTGACAATGAGGAATTTCTACAATAGAAGACTAAAGAAATCTTGTTTACAACTCTTGAAAACTTAAAAAGTTTGTTTTAGTCTGCCTTGAGACTGCTAAGATATAAACCTTCAACAGAGAGGATTGTATATGGTATTTTTGGCAGTAACACCCTGAAATTCAATATATACTCCAACAGAAATCTACATTCATATTCTGCTCACAGAAACACTTAAAAAAATACTTAGAAATTACTGAGGTGGGTATAGTAACAGAATGCTCAAGTATTTTAAAATTAGATGCCTCAAATGTCATTTATGCAGCAACATCTGTCATTTTCTGTCTGGTGTTGTACACCCATACCTTACTGATGTGAAAAATCAATGTGTTTAATGACTGGAGAATGTCTTTCATGTGAGGTCGCATACGGCAATATAGAACTCACAGACAAAAATCTCCAAATGGGCACAAAAGGAAAGACAAAACAGAACCCAGCTGACAGATAAGCCCCTCAAAACTGTAGATAGTCTACATTACCTCAGACCACAAAGGCTGGAAAACCAATTTATTAATCTTATGGAATAAATGTTGAAATAGGGTGAAAAAATCCCAACCAATTTAATCCAAGAGTGTTAAGGAAGGATTTGGAGAATTCAACAAAAATCTGAGAGGAAGAATTTTCACTGAACCAGAGTAGAACTTAGCTGAAACAATATATGTGCTTGCACACAGGATAGGATTTAGGGAGTTTATATGGAAGAAAAAAAAGTTTTCCAACAAGTGCTAATAGTATTCTACACAAAGAAGTATATTTAGAATACTTCACTAGATAGTCATTCATAAGTATGTGCATCTTAAATAATAAGAATAGAGTAATAGTTTGGGTATCTACCAGAATTCTACTGTGAGACAGGATCATGAGAGAAGCAAAAGCAAGCCCAAACTTCAAGGTTACAAAGACAAATTTATTAGTACACACTAAAAGAAGAAAATAAGAAAATGAAACATTCAAAACACTCTTCCTCCCACCACAAAGTGTTCACTTTCCCACAAACAACATAAAGAGACAAAGCCTGTGATTTTCAGTCAGTTTCACCATTTGAAAATAATCTTTCATCAGTTCTTTAGGGAGAGGAGTCTCTCTTAGTTTACCATGGAATTTCCCACTGATAACAGAACAGTTCTCTTGTGGGTCTCAACTCTCACAAAGACAGCCACCCAGGAACCTGCCTTTGTGTTTCCCTCCCATTAGCAGCTTCCCAAGCTGCTTATGAGCCATGTCTGATTATTTAGGGCACCGTTTAAGAATGCCTCTTCTCGTATTAAAAAAAATTCTTCCATCTCCAAAATCATCTTCATCTCAAAAACCAGAGATCTCTTTTTTCTCTAGGAGCAAAGGGCTTCGCATTACTTTTCTTCCTCTGTTCAAAGTTCTCCATTAAATCTCAAGTATATCACTCCACAAGATGGAACCATGCATCCCCCCAAACAGCATTCATATGTTACAGGAAATAGTACATTCTCCATGGTTTCACAAGAAAAGTCCAGCCAAATGAGGCTGCTCTTCCTCCTTTGTCCCACTTAGGACTTTCACTCTCTCTTCACTGACTTCATGATGTGTCTTCTCTACTTTCACTCTGTCCCTTTTCTCCTTACTCAGAGAAAGGTTAACACTCTGGAAGTTTAATTTTGTGCCAAGGAAGAGTTAATTTTCTTGCCCTGGTGAAGGCAAGCAAGGGGGAAGGCTATGATAAATTTGTAGAACACAAGAATCTTGGCATATTAGTCTCTCATTAGTGGGACACAAAAGTATTCCGCACTGCAGCTGTAAACCCATCGGTGTTATCTAGAAACCATTCAAATTAATTTATTTCAAAAAAAGACTGTGTTGATTTTTCAAAATGCCTTTTGTCCTCTTTATTCTACTTAAAAAAAAAAAAAATCAGCCCCAGGTTTTTAGGCAAAACGCCTCTGTCAGTTCAGCCTGAATTTGGGAACAATTTTATTTCATTAAAGCTTGACTTCTTTATTTTAAGTATTTTTGTTTGTTTAACTGTTTCTTTTTTTCTTTCTTTCTTTTTTTTTTTTTAATATATGTAGCTTTTGTAGTGGAGCTTGGGAAGAAATGTCCATCTGTATTAATTTTTAACCCTGTCCTATATTGCCTGCCTGGAGCCAATAAAAAGATTATTACAGCTGACTTCAATGTACTTTTTGATCAGATCCTGAATCAGGAAAGATTCCTGAATCAGTCTGTAAGAGCAATATTGTTCAAGGTATGAAACAAATTGTGAAGACAAAAAATAAAAAGCCAGCTGAGGAAAATGGTTACAAGATTGGGGAAAAAAAAAAAAAGTCAAATTAAAAGATCTAGGAAGCTCAAACATGAAAGAAAATCAGTGGGAGATTTGCATCTAATAGCAAGATGAATAATTTACTTATTTGGTTTATTCAATATTTATACAACAAAAGCATGGATTTTTTGATTCTTGTGTGCAAGAAATTATTTTAAACAATTCATCATTATCGTCTTTTTCATATTTTGAAACAGACTGTTTTACATTTATAATATACTGATTCTGAGGCAGGGAACAGTGTTTGCAAATTTTCTCTTCAGTATAAAATCTCTTACTCAGATTGAGGAAAATACAAATATATAATCTAAGACAGTAAGTGCCTCTGAACACAACTCTGTGCGATAGTATTGCCTGAATTAGCTGGATTATTCTAGGACTGATACAAATCGGTTTAAAGCATATTCTCCCCAACAGCACAGAATTTGTCTTAAGATCAAGTAGCATCACACAGAATGAAATAGGAGCAGATGATTAATTGTACAGGTACTTCTCCAGCTCTTAGGAAATGTTAAGTATAGTAGAAAAGATTTTTTGTAATTAAGTTAAAAGAAAAATAGCATCTGAGTTTATTATTAAACACTGCATGCAGATAAAGAAGCTACAGGTTGTGAATTGTGAAATATTAATAAGTTAAGTAAATACAGCTGTGTTTCACAAAAAGTGAAGCCTGGGATTTCTGAAGGACATCACACTAGAGGAGATATGCTATTTTGCTAGGAGAAACTATAGAAGATATGAATAGGAGGAAAAGAAAGCTAAGGTGTTATGAATAGTAGGAGTATAAAATATTTTTTTTGCTTAGAGAACCTGTTGATTTTAGGTGTAGCAAAAGATATTTTTGTATCAAGCCATTTTTCTAGTTTATTTAACTGGTTTTCTTATCAACCTCATGAATGGTGGTTAGGTGAGAAGGTAAAAATTTAATTAGTTTATAGATAGAATCATATGATCAGAGAACCATTTAGGTTGCAAAAAGGCCTTTAAGATCATTGAGACTAATTGTAAATCCTACACCACCAATTCTGGCTCACCCTTCCTTTCCAAAATATGCACCCTGCAGGATACTCTCACAGAATAAGACTTAACAGCACTCCCAAACACCTGCTGGGGTTTCATCATGGCCTAACACAGCTTTCATCCCGCAGCTGTCTTCAATTTTCCCCACAACAAAAGTTATATGGGAAAGAGCAGCACGAGTTAGAAACTAGTGGCATAGTACATTTGAAATGTATGTCATCTCCAATTACTGCTGTTCCTCATTATAATCTGGTGCTACTACTGTAATATGGGCAAGCCGCATCACTATTTTTCTCTGTTTTTGAGCAAAAGGACCTCACTTGGTGTCTGTCCATAGATGTTCTGCCAGCAACCACCCTTTGGACTTGTCTATTGTCTCTCTTTGGGTACAATTTCATTATCTATGGAGTTACCTGTTATTTCTAACTATAAGGAAAATAAAAGAAATTCTAAGATTTTTCCTTGATGTTAGTAGTTTTCAGTACTGAATGGTACGATATTATATGATTTTATGAATCCTTAGAAGAAGTAAATCAAAGTCTGTAAGTCTTGAAATTATTATTTATTTGTTTGTTTATTTTTTTCCGGTCTCAACCAACCACTGTCAAAGAAGTTGGGATAGTAGAATTTTGCTTTCAGTTTACTCTTAACAGTAGCCAATTAAAAGCAATATATACCTGAAACCCCTCTTCTATCAGAGTACAAAATGTTCATTTACATTTACATTTACATTTACTTTATTTATACACAGTTCATGTTTTAGAGCAGACTGTGTACTGCTAATTTATATATTTTGCTGTGATTCCAGAAAACATGTAATCTTGACTCAAATGCTAAAACTATTTTAGATTCCTTTAAGTGCATTCTTACTTGAGAGTAAGAATTCTTAAAAGGTGAATTGCATGTTTGAGTGCACACATATGCAAAAGCACATAGCTGGTGACCATGAAGATCTTCAAATCAGGATCCCAGATGAAATACTTTGAATCTCATCTTTTCATGCTTATAAATTGTTTTATACAGCAGATTCAACTCATAACAATAGGAGTATTTACGATGTTCCAGATTTTTTCCTGGACTTGCTCTATAGAGAATCAAGAGAGGAAACATAGATAGCAGTTACTTTCACAGGGCAGAAAGCAGGATGCCCTACTGTAATCACTGAACTTGGTCTCTTCTTTATGTATCCAAGGCACTTCCAGATCAATATGCAAAACCACTTTCATAAACACATCTCGTGTAATAAGAAAGCAAGAGCACACATTTGGTATTCCAGCTAGGTGAATCTGAGCAAACAGTGAAGAAGATAGACAAAGGATTCTGCTGAATAGTGTTGTCTTGAATGTTTATCCAGTTCTCCAGTTTTGTGATAAATATATTCAGAAAACATCTACTGTCACAACACAGATATTTTTATTTTTTCTCTGCAGTTATCATCAGCTCAATATCACAAGTTTAACCCTTAGGCAGGTTTATGATTTTTTTTAAAAAAATGATGCTAGAAATATGATCTAGGTGGGATATATTTATATACGTATTTCTGGGAGAGAAAAAGATTAAATGGAATATGAGCATTATGTAATGTTAGAGTTTCTTAAAACTGGGAAATACAATGTCATTTATTTACCTAATCTCTGGATTATCCAGATTTCATTGTAATGTTTTATTTCTTTTTTTTGTTTTTATTTGGTGCCTTTTCTTTGCAAGATGGGGGTAGGAGGGTGGGGGAAGGGAACAAAATTGGGGAACTGCATGCAATAGCTCAAAGAGGACTTCCACATCTTTATTTTCACTCCAAAACTATTTTTCTTCTTCTTTTATTTTTCCTTTCTCCAGCATATGTAATTTTAACAATTCGCATGATTCAATGTAATGATTATTTATTCAGAAAATTGGAATCAGAGATTTAAAATATAACAGAAAATTATTTGGAGCAAGCCAAATAATAAGCTGAGCTGTGGAGGACACAGGCAGTAACACCCTATACACCAGGGAGCCTGGGCATTCTACTTTAAGTAAAGTTACAGTGATCCACGCTAGTGGGGACAGAATATTGGTAGTACCCCTTTTCCTTTGTGTGAATCTTCATAGTAAACTGAAATTGAAGTAAGATCATTCTGCAGAACAGTGCTACCTAGGCCTGTGAAACTAGTGAGGAATGTAAGCACAACATCCATCAGGACCATCAGGGTGAGGAAATAATACCTAGGCTAGGAGACAGAGGTAGAAATAGGCCAGCACTGTAAAAATGTTCCCTTTTTTTAAACTGGCATTTAATAAGCCCTGGTTCAACACTGTGCAGAGGGAGTTGCTCTATCTGGAACAACAAATTTCATTTTAAAGTTGCATTAGATGAAACTGAAACACATGGTAGAATACTGTTCTATATGTTCCTAATATACCAGTCCAGTATTCATACTTTGATAAAATTAATATAAATTTTGCATATGGCATACTTCCACATGAGACTAAATTATATAATAAAGTCATGGCATAGATTTAGGGTTTTGAACAAAAGCTATATGATTTGACAAAAAAATCTTACCTACACATGCTCATGTTGTACCATAAATCTCTGTCAAATGACTTGGGAAAAAAACAAACCACCATAAAACCCCAAAACAAAACAACCAGGAGTATGAGGATAATCTGTGTTGTTCTGAAGACAAATGAGTCATGACTGAAGTTCCACTTTTACAGAGTATTTTGGTAATGAAAGCAATCAATTGGGTTTGGTCCCCTGAATATAAACTCTGTTTAATCCAAACCTATTTAACAAGCAGAGAGCATATGTAAACTCTAACATAAGCCTTTTCTCTTGAAATGAAGTCACAGAACAACTAGAGATTTTTTAATAATCCAGTATGTTTTATGAAAATAATAAAAGTTACAAAAAAAACCTCCTTTTGTTTCTAGCAGAGAGAAAAAGGAATTGGCTTTGATGTCATAGAAAAATGAATAAATATTTAGAACTTGTCGTGACCTTTTATATATCTCTACTGTATTACAGCCTACTGCTCAGCAGAAAAAATATGCTTTTCAACTCTCAGCTCAGATTTATTAGATGCTATACCATGTTCCCCTACACTGAAAAGCCAAAAATAGCACATTCATAATGTCACATATGAAGTGCTTCTGCAGTCTCAGAGGGTCTTTCTTATTGCATCTTGGTGAGTAAAAGATTTACAAGCACAACAGAAATGGCCTTTAAAAATCCCAAGTATTAATGGCAGTTTCCTGATAATAGTTTTATTGCCTTCTATTAAGAGCCTTATTACATCAGTCTAATACAATACTACTGTACTACTGCTATAATACAAAATGATGAATGAGGGTTGCTTCTTCCATATTGCATTAACACCATATTAAGTTAATTGAATGCAGTCATAGCTTAGTATGATGGATGAGATGCACACTATTTTCAGCAATTATGGAAAAGGAAAGTCCATAATTCCTATACTTTCTCACATTTGTTTTATTGAAGATAATTATATGCAGTCATAAAAAAATTCCAACACCAGTTGTTTTTGACACTGCTTTGCATTTATTAAAGAACTCTACAAAAAAAATTAATTGCCAAAGTTTTCATATAGAAATAAACAACTGAGCTGATAGGATTTTCTTCACGTTGTTCATGCCAGTTTGATCATCATGTTGTGAGCAGAACTTTCTATTTCTCAGTGGCTACCAGTCTAGGTATTGGTGTTACTGGCT
>WBMY01011189.1:64177-98764 GCA_013397315.1 Donacobius atricapilla
AAAAAAAGAGGGAGATTTATTTTCTTAGCATAGTCCTCCTTCATGTTTTTTTCCACCTCATGAGGAGACAGCATCATACAAAGATACTTAGTCAGAAAGACTAATTCATATCCAGAAAAACTAGCAATGCACTTTTCCCAAGTTATAGGGGCATTATGCCATGCTCTATAGTGTATTATTGTGCTTTGTAGGTTTATTTTTTCCTGATATCTGAAAATCATGTACATTTTTCAGTACTGGCATTTACATAAAGGACAAGGAGGCCTTTTGTGTAGTGTGCTAATAATAAACATGTGACAGTGATAAGCTTTAAGACTAAAGTATTTCTGGTGAAAAATGTATATTCAGCTGGATGGAGAGGTTACTTTTCAGGGCTCTCAGTAATGCATTCAATTCACTATATTGAATGAGCTTCTGCATATTATGGAGAAAAACTTTGTGAATCTGTAGTAGAACAGGTAGCTCTTACCTATGTCTGTGATAATTTTAAAGGCACACCTTCAACAGGAGCATTCATATACTTCAAGATAGTATCCCTTTCACACAGTCTACTGACATTAGGGGCAGAGTGAAAGCAATTACATAAAACATAGACAATCATTCACATTAAGGTACAATTTATTAATTATATTTGATTTTGTTTAAACAGGAATTAAGAATTTGCTCAAAAAGCATATTTCAAAATTGCACAACTCAGCACATGTAGAATCTAGACCTGAATAAGTTCATATCCTTGAGAAAGTAGATCCATTCTGTAAAAGTTATATAAGAAACCATCTTATCAATCAGCTGGTCAAAAGTCACACATTAATAGCTAACAATAAGTGTATATATATATTTAAAAAAAAGCAAGCCTGCCATACTCATTGACTTCATTCAGCCAAAAAATTGGCATTTAGCTCAGTGTTCAGCATCAGCTATAAATATTTTGAAAACTATAAAGGTTTAAGACCATACTTAGTTGTTTTGTTACATAAAAACATTTTCAATTATTTGATATAAAACATTTTAGTACTTAATTTGGAATCACTAAAAAAAGTACGAATGACTGGCTACTCATGCATAATGAATAGTCACACAGGTTATATATGTTCTAAATGAGGAAAAACTTCCAAGTGTACTAACTAAATGACTCATTATGGAGTATAATTTCCACTGTTTTCTAAAGGAAGGAAAGGAACATTTAAAAAATACATAGTATATTGTTTTTATTACTAAAATAACTTTGAGATTTTATACTTAAACAGAACATAGCAACATCTAGGTTATATTCAAGCCAGGAACTATTAAGCATTCAAAGTGAAGCCTCTCAGAGAATAATCTGCATTAATTTTACAAAATGTTATTTTTTTATCATGATACATTCCCCCTATCATGAAACATGTTCTCCCACTAATTTTGTGTAGCTAGTATCTAATCTTATATGACTGTGAAGGGAGAATTATTACAAATCATAAAGAAAGTTGTTTAACCATGATGATTTAGTGAGAAGAACGAGTGGATAGCAAATACCAAGAGATATTAATTATTTTTGTGAAGATTAGCCCTTTCCTGGGAGGCAGTATGGGTTGGATTCTAACAACTCTAATCCCAGCACTGCATTCGATTTCAGGGTTGCTTTTCTGAAAATTGCATTGAAAAGCAGGTTGAAAAAACCCAAACAATATAACAAAGAGATTCCTACCAGAACAAAACACTTTGTGTAATACACAGTTCTCCCTTTGGGGGAGGGAAAAGAATGCATTGAAAATTTGAAAAATATCAGATATTTCAGTAAATGCACTAGTGACAATTACATGGACGATTTAAGAATATGTACAGTGAACCAGAGTAGAACTGCAGCCATGACATTATATTTCAGGCCATACCAGTTCACTGAAACCTGTGGACTTGCATCTCCAACAGTGCTTATCTTCATAAAAGATGTTGTGCTCTTTTTAATCTTAAATTGTAAAATTTTCTGTCAGTGACAAGATAAACATAGTCAAGTAAGTAGTATGGGAAATAAATGTCATCTAAATTTATTATATTAGAACTTAAAGACTAAGGTCAGTACCACAAATACTGCAGAAACAACTTGTGACCAGATTTCCTATGAATAAGCTTTGCCTTGGAGTGGAGTGGCCTATTATATTTCTACACGCTTTTAGACAGCAGGTAAAAAGGCAATAAATGTATTCTAACAACTATAAGTAGCTTTTTTTGAAAAAAATATTTAATGTAGAAATAAATGTAGACTAGATGGATGAGAGAAGGATAAATAGTTTCAGTCACACAGATGGAGTCTGTGAGCATTTTTGACATCATGGTAAAATTAATTCTTGCCTGGATCTCATGACCTGTGTCTAATTATTAACCTAATTCTGTTCAGTGTAGATTCACAGTGTATACTTTGGAGATTGGCACCTTCAATATCGGTAACTGATGCTAAAATACTTGTGTTATACATTTAGGGTTGGTAGAAATGAAATTGCAGAGAGATACTACCAACTAGACCATAGCAGCATTTATTGTTATTCTTAAACCTAGTCCTATTAGGTTTAACTAGTCTTTCTGTTTTAAATCAGCAAATAATTCAAGTCAGAACATGATTTAGGTCCTTTCTAGTATTCACAAAGAATCCTGTTTCACATTTGGAAATGTTTAACAAATTAATCTGAGCAATGACTCTGACAGACCATGACATGTCACAGACAAGATTGAAGTCATTTTACCTTACTTATTTTATCAAGATGCTAATACTTAACTAGTGTGGTAATTTTTTTTTTTTTTTTTTGGAGGCCTGATTTATTAGACAGTGGACATTTAAAAATGTTGGAAAAAGCACACTTAAATTTCTCGGGGAGTCAGCCCTCTAACAATATTCAGGGCTTCAATAACAACATATTTTTGGAAAAATAGTGCTTTTTATCATAAAAAGTCTCAGAACGATGCCCACTCTGGAGAATGCTGTTCAGAGGCATACTTTCAAAAATATGGTTTACATGTTCCTTAAGTCAAGTTGTATTAGTGATATACAGTACTGTACGAAACTTTCACAACAGTTGCACACTTCAATAATGGCAATGCTTGAAACCTATAGTAGTGCCCAGAGTCATGTATATTTAGTAGCACTAAGCTGTAAAGTGATGCTATGCATTGCAAATCTACAGAGAGAAAGTGAACAGACATACTATGAGAATATTGCTACAGCTGAATCAGAAGCATTCTAAATCCCAAGGGATGCAGGAAACTAGTAGGTCAGAAAAGAAGTGGCTCCAGTTAGCTCATCTATATTAGTCTCCAGTTTCAGAGAGGTCTCTACTGACATATGTAGCCTTATAAGACAAACATGGATTTGTCATCCATTTTGTGATCTTCCAGTGAGAAAATGAAGTGTGAAACTGATTTGGAGATTATCTGGTATGGGTAGAAACCATCCTGTCACTTCTGTTAGTATATGGACAAGTGCTTCATGAACACATATCTTGCTCACTTCAGCTATTAAAATTCAGAGAGTATTTCACTTGCTATCAAGCACAAATCACTGTTCATCTTTCAGAACTGGTAATGGAGGAGTCATACAATGTTCTTAAATTTAATGTGGTTGTAAAGAATTCAGAAGCTTAGACCTCATCATAAACACTATTTTAAGGCTCAGCATCATAGACCAACATTTTGGGCAGGGCACTGAATAGAAAATATGCTTTTCATTGCTTCTTTACTTCTATTGATGAAAAAAACTTAAAGGAATTTTGTCTGAACACTCTGAAGGTATTTTTTTTTATTTCATTTTATGCTCATCTGCACCAAAGATTCTATATCACTCTTTCCAATACTGAGTTAATTTTCTTTAAAAGTACTTGCATCTGTAAGTTTTAAAATTTTGTTCGATGTAAAATAAAGAACAAAAAGGCCGAGATCTACGTCAGCATTCTGTGCAGATACTTAGGAGTACAGGAAAATATTAAAAGCATGTCCCTCAGCCACACAGTTTTCATAAGAATTGTCTTCTAAAATATTATATTATGGTGTCTGCAACTTATAGAAGATTAATTTGTTCTCACTTAGAAATATGCCCATTTTCCCTCTGGCTGAGCATGCCAAATTAAATGAAGGAAGTTTAAAGATATATAGATAAATAGATAAATAAAAAGATAAATAAGTTTTACTCCTTTACACCGGTTTTGCATCTTGCATTAAGGGCAACTCACCCTGAAAATGAGCAAGTGGTTTGCTCTGCCTTTTGCCTCCAGAGACTTGATGTGATGGTACAGCTGTAAAATTTACTAAGTGTTTTCCAGAAGCTGCATCTGTAGAGAGGTGAAGGGACATTTGAGATCTCCTTAATGCCATAGTATGAGCTCCTCTCCAGAGAGTACCCCTCTCTTTGAGAACGGTGTGAGTTACACTCTGAAAAGCAGTCCAGCTTCCCTCCTCTTGGAATATTGCTGTGACTCAATTTAGATAAAGCTTTTGCTGTGTTCAGCTTTACTGATTTACTCAGTATAATTCGATTTCTGATTAAACCATGACAATTTTGTGTTGAAAATGCAGGAAAAATATCTTCTAAAACTCTTAATGCAATACATGTCTCTTTGGAATATTGCCAGTATTAATATATGTTTTTAAGTATTCTCTGGCATTTAAATTTATTTTACTTACCTTATTCATCTGGCAAAGTTCTTTTCAATTTGAGACATACTCAGTGAGGTCTCTTTTTCAATGAAATCTTGTATACAGAGTTAATTGCCACTAACAGGTATTTTTAAAAGCCACAGATGACGCATGGAAAACTTCAAAAATAATTTCATGTAGAACTATGTAGAATATATATGATGAACTTTGTACAGTTCTCTTCCCTTCTTTATTATGAAGAACATTTGCATGTAAACAAAGTCTATGCTCATCTGCTTCTGTTGCTTATTTCTCACTTTAGGATGTAATCTACAGTTTGAAGCCTCAAGATTATAGTATCTTCCTTCGACATCCTTGTTATGGCATAAAGGTAGGTTTATATCTTCAAGCTGAGAATAAGAGAAAAGAGCAGATGAACCTGTAAACATCACAGATTGTGTTGATAGATGGATATGCTGAGTGGAAAAGGACAAGAGAGAAGAAACACAGAAACTGACACAAAAAGAAAATAATTTTGGGCCATACTTATTTTCCAATGTTTTTAAGGAAAAACCCACACATTATCAAAATACAGAGATACAACGTGTACGATACATGTGAATGGCCAACATATAATTGTATGTAAATCATATAAATGTATAATTGATTTTATAATTAATTTCAAATTATCCCTAAAATGTATTTTTATTATTTGTAGAAAACATTTTTCTACCTAACACTTAAAGGCATTGTTTTAACTGACTCTCCAGAAATACCCTCCAGAACACTTAAGATAAGCAAGACAAAGCAAAATGAAAAACAGACAAAAAAACTCTTCTGAGAGATAAATAATGGGATTATTCAACATCGAATTTCATCAAGAAACCTTGAATGGCACTGTTTACTTAAAAGGACTAAATCTCAATCCATGGGCTTAAAAAAGTAAATTATACTTTTTAAAGTAATTATAATTATACTCTTTATAAAAAGCAAACCACATAATAGTACCCAAACTGGTAAAATTTGGTCATGTCCTTTGTTCTGCTTTTGGGGAGCAGTTGTCACTTTAGGCTTCATGCTAAACTAATCCCTCTAGAAAGTGACATTATATGGACTGTAATGAGGAAGTTTTCCACCATAACCTGATTTTTTTAATTCCGATTGTTATATTGATATTTCCTTCTTTTCAAAGCCAGTCTAAATTAGCCACTGTTACTAGACAAGAAAAGTTTTGTCATCCATCTGAAATCCTTACATTGTACATTTTTTCCTGTAAAAAGTTCTTGTAAGAATATAACCAGAATAATAATAAGCAGAAAGTGTGTTCTTTCTGCTGTATGCATTTGGCATCTCTGGAAAAGGGAAAATACACTTTTTGTTTTGTTTTATCCTCATAAGAAAGTGTATACAAAGATGTAGATGAGTTAGGATATTCAGGTGCCATTCACAGAACTGAGGAAAAGGTCATGATGTTCTTGACAATGATATTCTTAAGTCCTGTACACAAGCTGCTGGGACACTGCTTTACATGGTGATATCTTTCTGTTGTCATTTAGTACACGGATGGAAAATGAGATCTCTGAGCTCAGTATCTTTTTATTTGTTGGATCTATTCTAGATCAAAATGTAAGACTACTTATATGTTAACTCATTCAAAAAAAGTAAATTAAAATATGTCCATAATCTAGGCCTTAGGATCTTATATTTCTGACACTAAATATTTAGTCATCTTTGAAAAAATTATGTACTTTTATAAAAAAACAATATAAGTAAGGAATCTACTGCCACATTGAATAGAGTAACTTCATGGATTTATTAGCCCTCTACTGGGACACAAAAAAAGAAATAGTTTCCTGATTCGCTGAACTCACAAATTTTTTTTTCCTAATTCTACCATTTTTGTTTATTTTATTTATTTAGGAAAAAAAAAAGTGTTATTGTGGTTATTAAAAATAAGTTTTAATAATAATAGTAATTACCTAGTGTTTTTAAAACAATAATTTGATTTAATGGGACTGAACACAAATATCTTTATATCAAAGGGAGTGAAAGGTTTATTATCTAATCCTTAATGAGTCTTTTGAAGTAAATTTATTGTAAAATGATTTAATTTCATTATCTTGTACTTGAGAGAATCTAATGGAACAACTTATCAAGAACCACTACAGACCCTGCAGCCATATCCATGAGTACATCTGCACTGTTAAATTTTAACACCAAGAAAGAAAATTTTATCTATATTATGTATTTTATCCAAGTAGAAATAAAAATGAAATGTTCTTTAAGAACATTATTCTACGTAATATATTTTTATGAAAATTAGTTACAATTTTAATTAGGTTGTAGTCCCTTGAGATCTGAAAGATCAAGAGAACAAAAGAGTCAAACTCAGAAAAAGATGTTTTGGTATTGATTAAAATATAATGATACCCTTAATGCTTCTTGATTTTTTTCATAGTCAAAGATTAACAATAACAGATTAGGAAATAGTAAAGATTTTTTTTCCCCTGGATGTCATATTAGAAACAGGAAACCATTTTGATTATGGGAGCAGTTACTTTGTATGAATGGTAAGCTCTGTGCCTCACTGACAATGCAAATATTTCAGATCTTTCTGTCAAATATAATTAAGCATTCTGTACATTAAAAAAAAAAAAAAATAAAAAATCCACCTCCCTCTGCAGAAAAGAGGAAAATTTCAAAAAGTAAGGCACTGGACATTTTCCTTAAAAGTAGGTGGGTTATTACACACCTTTTCAAAGCAGTATCTTTACCAGTGAAGGAACAATTTTACTGTTTTACATGGATGGAGAGCGAAATTCAGTGGACCCAAGTTGTTCACTGGAGCTTCTAGGCACTGCTGTGGTTAAATAAACAGACAATTCTCCAAATAAACCTACTGTGTACTTGTCAACTGTGTTTCTAAAGAGGACATTTAAATTTCTGACATCAAGAGAATTCATATTCTCTGGAAGTATCTACAGACTCAGATTGGTTTACAAAGAGTTTTGCTTCTGTCCAGGTATTTTGCAGGTAGTGGCAAGTCAAATTTCTTTTAAATGTGGAGCAATTGTTCTAAAGTCCAGGGTCCTGTATATCTCTCTCTTGGAGTGAGGGAGAGTGTCCCACAGTCTGTCCTGAGCTTAGCAACCAGCCTCCACAAGAAAGTAAACACAATGACTAATTCCTGTGTTAAAATGATGCAGGTATCATGCAATTCTAAACTCTTTTACTAGCTGAAGACCACTACAGATGTTATCTCTTTTATTTGTAGTTTATGAACTGTGTATTATGTTCTTTTTAACATGATGTGACTGGGCATCAGAAATTAAGAAGCAAAACCTCTATTCTGGCCTTGTCCTTGTTGTTAGGCTCTGAGTTGCCCTTTTATTTCTGTTCTATAGGTTTTGGTTATTTTGTTTTCTCCATTTTTAAAAGACTTTGTTCTAGTGTTAGCTAAAATCCTAACTAGCTTTGGTGTTTAAGAGCCCTGTTGATTTATATTCACCAGAAAGAAAAAATCTATCCAGTCAGCTCACAAAGCCCTAAAAGATTTTGGAGCATGGACAGTGTATATTGAGACACAATTTCCTAATCTGTGTATCCTTCCAGCTTTGTGAGGTAGTGCTGATTAATTTTTTATAGTAAACTAATATTGTGGTTTGACACTGGCCCAACATCAGGCACCCAAGAGGGTCACTTGCTTGCTCACCCTCCCCTACTACAGCTGGGCAGCAGAGGGAGGAAAAAAATAACAAAGGGCTTGTGAGTAAGATAAGGACCAGGAGAAGCACTTCAAGGGCAAAACATGCTCAACTTAAGCTGGAAAGTGAATTTATTACTAACAGAATCAGAAGAGGATAATGGGAAGTAAAATAAGCCCTTAAAACACCTTTCCCCCTGGCCTAGCCCCTCTCTCCTTCCCACCAATAGTGCAGTGAGACAGGGCAGGGAGTTTTTGGGTCAGTTCATCACTGGGATTTTCTTACGCTACTCTGGGAGAGGAGTCCTCCCACTGTGAGGACGTGGGGTCCCTCCCACCAGAGACAGTTCTCTGTGAACTTCCCCAGTGTGAGTCTGCTTTCATGAGCAGCAGCCAAACCACACCTGCTGTAACGTGAATTGCCCCCAAGGGCAGACAGTCCTCCAAAAACTGCCTTGCCTTGGGTTTTTCTTCCCACAAGGTGCAGTCCTCCAAGGACAGGCTGCTCCAGCCTGGAAACAGGGCCCCTCTCTCCACCAGGTGTCCCACTGGGTCACTGCATCCCCCGTGGGTCCCCACAGGCTGCAGGGGCACAGCCGTCTCACCATGGTCTCACCACAGCCTGCAGAGGAATCTCAGCTCCAGCACGTGGAGCACCTCCTGCCCCTCCTTCTCCACTGACCGTGGTGCCACCATGTTGTTTCCCCTTACAGGTTCTCACCTCCTTCTATTTTCTGTCTAGAAGCAAAAACTGAGTGATTTTGCTCTGATTTTCTCGATAAATATGCCATCACGGAGGCATTACTAACCTCTCTTATTGGCCCAGTTTTGTCCAGCAGCATGTCTATCTTCAGACCCATCAGAGATTGCCTCTGCTGGGCGTGGTGGAAGCTTCCAGGAGCTTTTCATATGAGCCATTTTTGTGGCCCCCCTGTTGCCAAAAACCAGGCTGTTCAAAAACAAATGGATAGAATATTTAAGATTTTCTTGTTAAATTACTAAAAGAAAGCTACCGAATATTAAAAACAACAAGAAAATTTAATGAAAAGAGAGAGGAAAAAAGCACTGCCATATATGAAACATTCTTTTTCTAAAGAAATAAAGAGAAAAAATCATAGCAGTACACCAACCAGGGGAAAGAATAGTGAAAATTCAGGTTATAGAAAATGTGGAACGCAAGGGAAAAACTAATAGTTCAAACTGACATACTTTTGTCTTGTATAAAAATACAACTAATTATATTTTTCTCATCTAATAGAGTACAGTTATTTCACAATTTTCAAAACAATTTGTTTTGTATAGACTATAGTTCAGTACAGGATCGATACCTTTATGTATCTAATCCATCTATTCTAGCATTCTAGAATTCAATTGATTTCTAAGATAATGAACACGTCTCCAAATTGTGCTGGCACTCGTCTTACAGAGCTGCTATCTTAGTGCTAGCTAATGCCTCTGGCTTTGGAGATCTTACTTAGAAAACCTTATTTTTTTGCCACTTTTATTGACTGTCTTGGTAGCCTCACTCATTTTGTGAGTTTCACCAGAACATCCTTTACTGTGTGCTCTAAACTGGAAGAAGATTCACAAACAAAAGACTATGGGTTAAAGAACAGAGATAGATATATGTCTATATTAAAAAATACCAAGAGAAAAAAATTCAGTGTTAGAGTTTAAGACTATTAAAATTAATAACATAATGCCATTATTTTAAATATTACACAGTAATATATTTATATGCATCATCTATGACTGTTTCAATTAATATTAGTTTTCCTCCCCTCCTTTTCTTTTAATTAAACCATAATGTGGGACAAGAACATTTGCCAAGTGGATATGAAAGATTATCATTACAAGTCATTCTTAGATAAAGATTTTGGTTGTAAATTATAACATGCTATGAGATGTTGAAAATCTAAGGTGGAACTATTTCCCAGAGTAACACAACAGATCCTGTACTCCCACCCAGAGAGGCATCAACACAGAGGGTTTTCAGCCAAGGTTTGCAATTACAGAACATATTTTTCATTACTGAATTGCATCTGACTGATCCAAAATCCAATATCTTCCAGGTATTCAGTAATTCCTTTCCAAATAATGTGTTATTTTTTTTCTTCTTTCTTTAATAGTTACACTGAAAAAGAGTCAACCAAGTCTTGTGACTTCGTTTAGTGCAGAAGAATCCCTTGCACATAGATAGGGAATGTAGATGTTATAATATTTAATTAATCATTACAGTTTTTATGTTGTTCACAACTGACAGAAAATTCAGATAAAAGAAAGTCTAGATTTTTTTTTGGTTGGGCCTTGATATCTCCTCTGAGACATAACAGTAGACACTGTGTCTTTGCCTTTTCTGAGAGATTCATTTTATTATGTATACATCATGAAATTCTGTAGTTTTCTTTCTAAAAGTCTTTCCCTCTTGTCTTACTTCATATGCATTGCTAATTTTCTTTTTTATTAAAAATCTGTTCAAGTGATTAGTAATCAACGATGCTTTGTTTTTCAAAGGACACTGCTATTGACAATTACTTAATTTTCCAAAATATTCTTGATAAACTTTTGAGCTTTACAGAGACATTTGTATGTGTTTTTTTTTCATTATTCTTCCGAATGTATATGAATGCAAGATATATTTGTAGATCTGTAGCCCAGTATGTAACTTTAAAGGCCTCAGTGCATTCCCTTAATACTGGACTCTGTGTGCTCTCAATGAAAAGAACTTATGAAATAAAAAAACAAGTAAGCAAACAAATNTTTCTTTGAAAATATGAAATAGAAAATACTCATTAAATCTAAAAATGGCATTCTTGTTTTTAATGGAAAAAAATGCTCTTTTTTTAATGTCTAAAAATACCAGAGTTTTCAAAAAGATATTTGGTAGTCCCCTATAGGAAACACTTTGAGGTACCTGTTGAACCTTGGATGGTGAAAGCTCTTTTATTAAATCTTCATATATGTACATACTTATATTTATTTTCAGTAGAAAAGAGAAATTATAATCAGATAAATAAATTGCCCATTGAGGCATTTTGGTAAAGAAATATAAAGTTGAAACTAGTTATGTATCATTGATATATAAAGACTGCTAAGAGCTGGAAAGTAGAAACTAAAGTCCACGCGCAGTTCTGTAATAATATATCTATTTTAAGAATAGATAAGCCAGCTTGAAGAAGTAATATTTTAGTCATAAGTTCCTAATGGTAAGCCATGCATTCCTTATTCAGAGCTGAAAATTTTTTGAAGATTCTTGGTATTATGTGAATTTCACTCATAAATGGGATTCAAGTTTTCAGTATTACTGTATGTACTATTAAAATTAAAAAAAAAAACAAACAAAAAAGCTTCTTTTCCAAGTAGTTTAACTTAAATCAGGGGATTGTATTATATTTAGCACTCTTTTCCATTTTGGTTAATACAGTGCTTTTAAACTGAATGAAATTCATTTCCTTCTGTCTCTTATTCACGTAAAATATTATGCTTCAGACTGCCTGTTTCAATGCTGCCTTTTAAAGGGGGAAGCAAGTAGAATTTTGCACAACAGAAAGGAATCGGGGTCTGCTGAATTATTGGGAAACAACAGGGAAACAGCTGTGATACTCCACAAAGGAATCAGGGTATATTTCTCAAGTAAGTTGTCATGGGTCAGGGCCCAGCTGAGCAGCCAGAAAGTCATGATCTTATTGTCAGCACTGAAAAATGTTGGGACAAATCTGTGTTGAATTGACTTGGGCTGGCCATCAGGTGCCCACCAAGTCATTCTGTTATTCCCTCACCAGCAACAGGACAGAAAGAGTACAGTTCATGGGCTGAGATAAGGGCACAGAGATCTTTCAACAGTTATCAACACAGGCAAAATAACTGGGCTTTGGGAAAATAATTTCATTTATTGCCAATGAAACTGAGCAGAAAATTGAGAATACAAAGTAATTTAAACCTCCCTTAGAACCAAACCCTCCTTCTTTCTGCACTTTATTCCTGAACCCTCTACCTCCTCTTCCTCTACAACGGAGCAAGGAAATGGTCACTGTGGTTAATTCATCATAGGTCTCTGCTGCTACTTCCTCCTCAGAGGGAGGATATCTCAAATTCTTCCCTTGCTTCAGTGTGGGTCCCTTCCATAGGGTACAGTCCTTGAGGAAAAGACTGCTTCAGTGTGGGTTTCCCTCAGGGTCATAAGTCCTGCCAGTAAACCTCCTCCAGCATCGACTTCTTTCTCCACAGGGTCACAGGCTCCCCCTGGAGCCTTATCCAGTGTGGGCTTCCTCAGGGAAGTCACACTGGAGCATGGGCTTCTTGACCAGAGCTAGTGAGGATGTCTCATTATTGAAAGGTTCAAGGCCAGGTCAAATGGGGCTTTGAGCTACATGGTCTACGAGAAGGTGCAGCTACTCATGCCAGGAGGGTTGGAACCAGAGACTCTGTAAAGGTTCATTGTAATCCAAACTACTCTATGTTTCTGTGATACAACTATTCTGTGTCATTTTGAAAAAGAAAAAAGATACAACCAAAGCAAAATCCCAGCACTAAAGCAGGTGACTCTTCATTTTCTCTACTAAAAGGAGCTATTTCCTTCTTCACAGGAATGTTACAAATAAATTATCCTTATATGAGATACAAAACACACTGTAAATACATTGCACTTTTAAATTGATATCTACATACAGCAGAAGGATTTTTACTGAATTACTCCAGTTAAGTTTAAAACAAACCACCAAAGACCTTTTCCAAGAAGGCTTAATCTTCTAATAACATAATTAAAAACAACTTGTGAATTCTTCACTGCTTGTCTATTCTATCTTGTGTTCATATTTGTACATTTATTTATGATTCTTTGTCAATTTTTAATTTCCATGTCAGAGTGTTTTGAGCGGTGAGTGATAAATCTGCCTTAAACGGGAGTAAAGGAGTAAGTTACTTTGAGAATGGCATACTTTTCTGTTCAGAGAGGCAAGGCTGCATCAAAAATGCAAACTTCCTTTTGAAACTCACTCTCTGAAAATGCACATGAAACAAAGCTTTTCTCCCTTTCCATTCTTTACTTGTGAATGTAAATGTTTCAACTGGGTATTCGTACAGTTGACTGCTTACAAGTTGTCTGATAACATTCATTTATTTCCCTCATGTAAATTCGGGGGAGGAGTGAACAGTGCTAACATGGAAGTGTGAGGCATTTCCCTTAGGGCTTTATCAGAGTCTAATACATTCTGACCAAGCTTTTTTAAATGATCTACATGTGGAAAGTGTGACACTTTATATTGAATTGTAATTTTTTATGCTATAATGAATTTTAATTTGATGAGGGATACAGCGGTATTGGCAAATCAAAGCGCACATACAAATTACACTTATGAGAATACAAGAGTTGTAATTTACAGCAGAATCACAATACAAATGCAAAGTCCACTAATGCTCTACAATCGAAAGGATTATTTCACTGTAGAGATAAAACCAGTTGATCCACTTGATTGATGAAGTTTGTTGCCAAATGCACTCAGCTGATGGGGCTGGCTGGTTCATATGTAGCCATTTATTCACTCCAAGGGCTACTCTTCAGTCCTCTTTGCGCTAAGATAAATTCCATATTCTTTGCAAAAGTCACGGTCAGTCACTGCATGTATTTTTCCCTGAGCCTCATGAATGAGCCTTCTGTGTCAGCCTTCTCAGAATTCTTCTTTCATTTTTGGGTTTCAATAAAAGACTAAAAATAAATTGCTGGCTGAAAAGATTTGGATACAGTAGGTCTACATGATTAGCATTCATTTGGATTTGAAATTTCCACTTACTTAAACATATATATTAATAAGCAAAAATAAATAAAAACTAGCATTTAAAATGTCCAGACACATCTCTCTGAAAACCTTATATAAAATAAACCAAGAGAAATATTTTTAAAATTAAATGCTGCTTTTATCATACTTCTTTTTAAAACTGGTTTTTGACACCAAATTTGAATATCTATTTAGCAAAGTAAACTCAAGGCTAGTCAGAAATATTTCTCCAGAGATGTGACACAGAACCATGTCAGTAGAGAAGGTCATATTCTCACCTTATTTTAGGCATGAAGGAGGTTTGAATTCAATGAAAAGAGCTAACAGTGAAAAATTAATGTGGCATTTAAAATGGTTAGATTGAATTTTTAGTTTTGAGCACTATTTTGCATTTCCGAAAAATACTGTGACATAATAATTACACAAATGGTATATGATGTACTATGCTAGATGAGAAAAATGACAAATTTGTGTTTTCTAAAAAATGAGTTATTATACTGTCATATATTTTCAAAAGGGCAAAGCCCATATAGAAGAAAAATGAAAAAATATTTTCTTTACTATTTTGGGACAAAGGTTCATCCAGTAGCAGTGAGCCTGTATTGTCAAGTCTAATCATACAGCATAGAAAATAATTTCATAGAGAAAATCTAGTACCTGTCCCAAAATGCAGTGAAGTAGTTGTTTACAATGGAATCCCGTTTCGGAAAAAAGAAAAAAAACAGCAGGAAAAAAAAAGTAAGGCTTCAGAAAAGCTCATCCCTCAGCAGATTTAAGATATTGAAGCCAAGCATTCTATCAAAAAGTTATTAAATAAGATATTTAAGAATTCTTTTTTTAGCATTACAGGGGCTAAAGGACCCTACTTAAGCAGAAAGCCACAATGAAAACTCAGTTTTGGAAGCTAAATCCAAACAAAATGAAATTATAAATGCTGAAACTATTTTTGAAGGGGCTTGATAGAGCAGTTCAAGAGAGATTTTTTCATCCAAACAAACAAACAAAACCTCCAAAATAAACAAAACAAACTAAAACCAGCTTTGTAGAGATGTACCAGATCATTTAATTCCACTAAAAGAGCTGGGTGTAGTGGGTCATCTTGCTGAGCAACAACTTTAGCCAATAAATAAAGCACAGTAAAACCAGAATAAAATGTTTGGTTTCTCAAATTAAATGAATTTCTTTTTGGAAGACATATTAAAATGAAATGTAAGTTCTTAGCTCAAATATACTTCTGCACATTTGAAATTATGCTCCTGTAGTCATACTGAGAGTACAAGAGTAATCAAAAAGTGACTGATTTTGAACAGTTTTTAAAAATTCCCTTTGAATGGTAAGGCTGACAGAATGAGTCAAATAAAGTTTTCCCATTCTTGCACCCTATTTAAGACAGCAACAAATACTGGATGATCAGGAATATGAATATAGAATAAACATCATAACTCATCCCTAGAATAACTTCCTAAACTTCAAAAATTTTTTGCTTAGTAACTTCTGCTCTTAGTAGCCTTGAAGAGACTTTTCTTCAGGTCATGTGTGCAGTTAGGCATATTTTGCAGTAGAAAATGAGCTGTATAATGTAACAAATCAAAGTGTCTATACAAATATCAGCACTTCATAAGCTATATTTTAGGCATGAATCTTTCGATAATTTGCTTTAAATGGAAATTATCATGTTATCTTGCTTGTTAATGTCTAAGCTTTTATTTGCCTCAGGTCCAAATGCTTGTATTTCTAACAGACAGAAATATCATTACTATTGATGCATAATGGAATTAAAATAGTTCCTTCAAAAAGTCTGGAATTTTTTGTATGCAACATTGGCAAAAAATCAAAGTCCCTATGGGACTTGTGACTTCTGGCATTTCCCTCTTTTTAGGACTCCACATAAAAGGCAATGGTCTTTTGCATTATCCCTATATTTTATAATATCAGTTTAAGGATTTCTTACCTTTTTCTTCCCGCCCTGCATGAAAGTGGCTCAGAATTGGCTATTGTCATAGTCATCATGAGCGCATCAAGAATTTCTAACAGCCACTCTTCCCGGTGTGATTACCCTTGCTACCGCAGGTGACAAGGAAACCAAGGGAGAATTTGTCCAGGTCTTGCTGGAAGGATGAGGTAGCAAAGGAGACCAAAACACTGAAATAGCACTCATATTCTCAAAAAAACTCCATATATACTCATATTCTTTTATAACTTTACAGATAAAAGAAAGATTGCAAAAGTTTTATCATGGTTTCAGTTAGACATCTTGAACAATATGTGTCTGGGAGACAACACTTCCCAAAAGCAATCATGAATTTGTTGCCTCAATACTAAACCAAAATGCAATTAACAGTCAACTAAGCAAAAAAAGGGGGGGAAAAAAAAAAAAAAAAGGGAACATAAAAGTACCATAAGTGCAAATTTGATAGCTCTACATGAAAGATGTCCTGCTATCTTTTTTTGAAAATCAATAATCTATTAAGTAGGTACAGTACCCTGTACTACCCTTGTGACTTTTGATTCCTCAAAAGAGCTAAAACTTGATTTAATGCATAGTTTCTAATTGCAGCTATAGATTGGTTTTGAAATCTATATAGTTCACCTTCTTTTCTTCTGTGTTTTCAATTTTACTTGCCATTTGTTGTGTTTTATTGTCCTTTGTTCTACCAAGATGAACACTTTTCAATTTTCTATGCATAAGTCATTACCCCTTATTGTTGCTTAGTGGGTCCTTTGGCATCTCTAGCTTAGCCCGAGTAATTAAAAGAGCTCAGAAAATCCTTAGCTTGAGCTTCCCACAAAGCAGAAAAGTGAATTGTTCCCCCAGTGGCTGCTGTTGAAAGGAAAGAAGGAAATTGAGGAAACAGGATGATTAAACTTTACACCACTACCTCATATTTTATTCAGTGTGATCATAGAATACTTAGCTAGTTCACCACCATGGGGAAATTTTTCATGTTGATTGATAGCAATAGCTCCTACTTTTAACATGAGGAATTAAGATTTAAAAATATGTAATGATTTTAAAGTACTTCAATGTAAAAACCTGTTCAACTAACCAGCTTTCATCTCAATGCAATCTATTTAAATTGATGTGCTGAGGCAGAAAGTGACTGACCACTGTTTAA
This sequence comes from Donacobius atricapilla, assembly GCA_013397315.1. Classification (NCBI taxonomy): domain Eukaryota; kingdom Metazoa; phylum Chordata; class Aves; order Passeriformes; family Mimidae; genus Donacobius; species Donacobius atricapilla. Next base: position 81,367 of record WBMY01011189.1, read on the forward strand.
ATGAACAGCAACCCCCAAAAGCTAAATATTAGGTAGTTCAACAGTAGCTGCTATTCTAAGTTGTATAATTGTTCTTTAAACCCCTTTATGTACAAATAAGTGAATCATTCTATTTCCTAGTCCATCATTCTATTTAATAATATATATATATATGTCCATACAGCATAACCCAGACAACTAGGGAAGAAGAGGTTATGTTCATCTGTCTTTTGTTTGCATTATAAGGGCCAAGTAATACTACTGTGGCAAAGTATATTTCTGAGTATATATGGCAGAGAGAGCACAGAGTTTTTCATCAGATCCCATGGACATGATATTTATCTGTTTAGACAGTAAATTTAAAAACCAGGTTTATTCCGGACTCAGGTCAGTGGGACTGCACATTCACACATAGTTAAGAGTGACTGTATATGTTCCATGAATGTGCAACAAATTTCACACTACAGCATGTTTCATGGTGTAAAGCAGCACAAATCAGATCCCTAAATATTTCACTGAGTTTTGTGAAGAATTTGTAAATTATATGTGTGTGCATATATATGTATATAATTTTTCATTTTAGAATATGCAATTCCTGGTGTATTCTCAATTTTATTATATACTCTTCTTTAGTACCTAATTTAAATTATTCTCTAGCTTTGTCTTGTAAGATGGTTTTATAGTGTGATATTAATACATGCCGTTCCTCAGCTGTTTTGGAGGACTATACCACTAGTGAAACCTTTTACTAAACTTAAAAAAAAAATCAAGATATATTAATTATTTTAACCTGAAAGACTTTTTTATTAGAGGAATTATAAGTTAGTATAGGAAAGTTCTTTATTCTACAGGGTGGGATACTGTGTCCATTATATAGTGCACTGAAACAAATATTTTTGTCCTGATTCCTATCAATGACAAATTATGAAATTCAGTTGATATTTCATAGAAAAATTCCCATATGAGAATAAAAAAATCTATCTTGTATGCACAATTTAACAGAGGATTTTTGTGTGAATACTCCTCAAGATTAATATAAAACGAATGAAAATTTTAAATCTCTGAGTATTTGCAATACTTATCTTGTCTCTGAAATGTATTGAGTTTCTATCTATTACGGGGTAATTTCTGTTTCTAGGTTTTATATTGTAGTATTAATATGTGTACAGTGTTATTTTTATTGTAGAATGGAAATTACTTACTTTGGGAAAAGCTGGTAAAAAAATTAGTTCGGAAGGAATGAAATTTTCAAGGAATCCTAAAAGACTTAATACTCAGCCTTGCTGAAGTCCAGGAAGAGCTGAAAATCCACCACCCAGTATATTATCTGTTCATATTTGTGCTATTTGAAACAGCTCATTGCCAGGGTACCACGTCCAGACATGGGTCAAAACTCACATGGCTCTGTTCCACACTACAGCAAGACCCAAAAATGGACTAGTCCCCTTCCTCCCCTTGCCCACCAGCACCCATGCTGTTGTTTTCAAAAAAAATAGTCACTCAAACGTTTTGAAAAGGTAATAGATTGTCAGGAGTCATCTCAGAAGCGCAGTATGTGCCAACAGATATAACTGGCTGCGCACTGTGAAAGTACCAGCTTCAAAGGAACTTTATCGTTTCCCCCTTTTACTGTGAGAGGTAATGTGAAACTGGGCATCTTGTTTATCCCAGTTAGGAGCAACAGTTGGTGCTGTGCCTAATATAATTTGTAGAATTTTCTTTATTTACAAAAAATATATGCCTACCTTTTCATATTTGAGAGCTGAGTGCATTCTTCAATTAAGAACAACAATTGTTCCCAAACCCCTCCCATCTCATGTTCTTGCAGGAAGGTTGATCAGGCTTTATGAGGTGCTTTGTCTCCTTATTTTCACTCACACCCACTTCCTCTACAGACATATCTAGTCGAACGTGCTCTGGATAGAGAGTTCAAATTCCCAAACAGTCTTATATTTGCTTCCATTTTGAATGAAACTGTGAGTACTACCTTTATCTTAAACAAAAGAAGAACAACCTTTCAAAAGAACTTCAATCTAGTGACCATGGGAGAGTTATTTATTGCTATCAAATAGTCTACAGCATAATGAATATCTAATGGAATTAAGATAATAAGTAAAATAATAAAATAGTGTAACTCAGAATATATAATCCCAAGACAATGTCTATTTACATGCATCTAACTAGTCTCTGAGGTACATAGCATGCATTATTAAACCCTAAACAAATATGTATTAGATTAATATCTGAAATTAGTTGCATCTATTGAGGTAATATTTTTCCATATTTCACTTGCTCTGTAATTTATTGTATCAACCATATACATTCTAGAGTGAGGAACGATAAAACTAAAAATTGTATTAAATATATATTTCATTGCATAAAAAGTTAAACTATATTTTAATTTTATGCAAGAATCCTAAACACATTAATGCTATGCGCTTCAAAACTTGGAATGGCAAACTGCTTCTGTTCTTATGAATTCTATTAACAAAGAAACCCACAATACAAATATTTCAAAAAGTAATTATGTGATATTTTTAACTGTTCAGTATAGAATATGAAGGTTGAATGTAATTATCCTGTAATCAGTGAACTTGACAGTCACATTCTGAACCAGACTTTGATTTCGCAAACAAGGCTTCTGTGTCAGTTTTTCTTTTACTAGTTCAGGCACAATTAATCAGTGAGTTGATATCTGATGAGACCGACTATTTTTCTGGTTAAAATTAAGTCACAATTCAGCTGTTCAGTATCTCACTAATCATGCTGGCACGGTTTTTGCATTCAATAGAGTAGCAGTATCAGGCCAAAACTGCAATACCTTCAGGCAAAGAGGGTTTTAAGTAGCTAGAGCAAATTTCTCTTCCCAAGTAAGAATTACAGAGTGACTTTCCAGGTTGTGCTGTCACTATAATTCTTTGTATTTTCAAGGGGGAAGAGGGCACGGGAAGAAGAAGAATAAAAAGAAGAAATAATTTCAAACACTGTTCCTGATACATTTTATCCTGATTTACAGTCTAGAATAAACAACAGTAAAAAAAAATACCAGTGAAAATAAAAATCCTGATTCTGAGAATCCTGTCTGAAATAATATCTGTATGGATAAATTTAAATTCTTGGCTACTTGGCACTTTAAGTTCTCAGAAATGATACCATGAAGGATGTCACCAGGACGAGAAACACCTTGAAGGCTGTCGGAGCCCAAGCACACTGATTCAGCAAGAAAAGCCTGACACTTTGGGATACAGTCACTTCAGAAACGCAAAGCTGCTTAGTTAAAATGGAATTCAATCTATTGAATTATTCAACAATAATTGATTACATTGGGTAGAAAACCCCTCACTAGCACTTGCTCACATTAATGAATTAGAAATAGAAAACACTGTCAGAATAAAAGTATAAATACAGCTAAATTTGCAGTCAGAAGCACTTTGCAGTAGACAGGGAAGACTGAATAATTGGATAGTGCAATCTGACAGCGTGTGAAGTGTAGTGAACATGGAAGATCCATCCGCAGTGTTAATTTTGCCCAGGAAAGTAATTCTAATGAATAGCCTTTCAAGTCCCAGGATTTTTATTTAAAAAAAAAAAAAAAAAAATTGACCACAGCATTTACATTCTCATCTATTGGCATTATGTCATAAAGAAGCAAGTTGATTTGAAAGATGAATCATATGCAGTTTTTCTGTCATGATTATTGATTATCTTTCAACCTAAAAAGACTACGTAAGGTTATGAAGCACTTAAAGATTTATTACCTTTATAGATCTATCTTTTCTGTGGTGATGAAAGTAAACATAAATCTGTTTTACCAAATGATACAGTAAACATGATTGCTTTAAATAATTAAAAACATATTAAACATAAAGAAATAACATTCACTGCAATTTTTTCAAGTTAAGAAAAGAATCAAATAAACATTTTTTAATATGCTGTTCTGCTTTGAAGAGCTTGACAAATATTTTTGTTTTGTACTTTGTCAGAATGCATAGAAATGCCACCCAAATACCAATTACATTTAGAGGCCAAAGAAAAGTACTGGGTTTTCTTCTGCATTGCAAGTGGAGCTGGGAAAGATATGTAGGAAGGAAGAGAAGCAACAGTAAAAAAAAAAAAATGATGAAAAAGAAGCAAACAGAAATCGGCAGAGTTGAGTTTGCTGAGCACCTGTTAGTGTTGCTCACAATTTATAGACATTAGCTAAACAATGCACCCACAGGCATAAATGAACCCTGCAACTGCACCAAAGTACAATGACACATTTTAAGTTGACAGAAACTTCTAATCTACTGAAGTTTCACTTCCCTCTATACCTCGGTATAGCTGTTAAACAGTCTATGTTGCAGTTAAATGCAGTTAAATGGAATCATGTCAGCAAAGCTTTTAATTTTTAAAGCTGCTTGAGATGATCGAGGTCATTCTGATTAAAATTAATTGGGTCTTGATGGCAGCTATTCATAGATTGTTGAGAATGACGGACCGACAGTGGAGAACAGATGGGTTTACAGCAGTAATTCCAACCCCCTCAGTCATCCCCAGAAAGCTATGCCTGCCCACACACTCAAAAGTCATTCTTAAAAGGCAAACCTAATCCCAGTAATCCTTTTTCTATAGTCCATAGTGTACAATCAGCATAATAGCATCATTTTGTGCTAAATGCTAATGTAATTCTCGAGGTACATGTAGAAAGAGACCCAACTAGTACCCTACTGTGTATTGTATTACTACATGCATAGGTGTTGTTTGCAGAGGATTAAAGTTGCTCTTGGATGATGTTTGTAGGTACAAAGGACATAACTGAAATACTCACTGTTGATCTGGATAAACAGCAAGTTCTATTCCTCAAGACACAATTGATTCTGGAAGCATCTGAGAGCTTTGAGGATTTTGCCTCTTCATCATCTACAAGGATCTGGGTATAGTCACCAGAAAATTAATGTGTGTGTAGATTCGATGGGTAATGGTGACTCCTTAGACTGGTTTTGTGGACTATAATTCCAGTTCTCATAAGATCTCAGCATCGCCCTTTGTACACATTGCTGGATTGAGGCAGAGTTCTAGTAAGGCCATGAGCACTGAAGTGATGTAAGACTAAACTTGAAAAATGCTAAAAGGCACTCTACATAGGTAAACTGAGATGCAGAAAATAAGGACATACTTTGTTTAGTAGCAGTGTGTACATTGATATATGAATATTTTTCCATTACAAGTTGACATCAATGCCTGTTACATACATCAAGGTCATCCATTTGCTGTAAAATCATTGTTCAATAGATCAGCACTGGAGAGTTTATAATATATTCTTCAGGGAAATATTGTGAGCAGGCTGTATTCAATTTGTGTAAGATCTATCTATCTATCTATCTCATTTGTATGTGGAAATTAATAAGTACTTCTTTAGTAGAATCATTTAGAAATAGATTTTTTCTTTAGAAATATGTTTATAACATTTTTGTATGTCATAGATGCTTAATATTTCTGTCATGGATAATATTTTGTTAGTCCTTTTAATTAGAAATTTAGTTAGAATTTACATTTTCTGTCATTTCTAAGATAAGCTCTCTAAAACATGTCAACTAATTTAGTGCTACCTTCTTATGAAATCTTATTTTGACTTTATGATTACACTGTTTGGACCTTTTCCACAACCTTTCACTTTCACATAAAAGTATCTGAGAAAGTAGCTTTGCTCAAGCCTTCAGCCACCTCCCACATACCATTATCATTCAACCTTTTCAGTTTATATTTGTTCTTAATCCAGAAAGAAAACAAGCCTTCTTCATGTAACTATCAGCCAGCTACTATATAGTAGCCAGTGACTATATTGTCTTCCCCCCATATCTTACACTAGCAGTGGCTGGTAAACTTTTCTGTTCTACCATTGCCTAATAAATGCACAAAGAATTGGCTTTGCAAGTATTCCCAGCTGTTTTCCCACACAGTGACTGGAGAGCCAGAGACCCTGCACTGATTGGGTCACCATGTGCGAAGCAGACAGCACAATATCCTTTAGAGATGCCTGTCCGTCTCCTTTGATGGTTAAAGGGATCCAAGTAACCAGCCTAGACAATTAGACATGAAGATAATCTTACCCTTCTCACTGTGTATCTATTAATATTCCTATTAATCTCATGTATGCATGTAACATACAGTAACCCCTTGAGAAGGTGTACCTGAAGCAGGATCAGCTCATCCAGTTTCTTTCAGACCTCAACACAGTGAGTTTTCTTTTCTACTTTCCATCTTTTTTCTTTCTAATCATGTTTTGGATTTTCTATTTCCACTATTTCTGAAAGTTTTGCTCTGAGGGATCTTTGGCAGTTGTGGTGCCAGATTGCTTCAACAGTTAACAAAGAGAAGAAAATGTTGCTGAAGAAGTGAACTGTTAATTTCAAATATACAAAATGCAATAAACAATGAATTACACACTGGGACAGATCTGCTTAGTGGCTGTCCTTCTCTGAAATGCAGCTGGTTTATAACTGTACTCATATTCTCTTTATTTTGCAGACCTTCTCTTAGTAATATGAATTGGAAAAGTTCATTTCAGTGACTAACTCCCACTGAAATTGCACTCTCAAGGTCAAACTAACTTTCAGATTTCATGACTTAACATCAGAAAAACCCTACAGAATACATTTTTGTGATGAAAACAGCAAAAAAAAATGCATCTCTATATCCTTGTCCTACCCAACACTTGCAGTGGGAGAAGGATTACATATTTCAGGGATTGGTAAAAAAAAAATACAGGATCTTCTCCTGCCTCTTAGGACATTGCAATCAGTTCATCTTAGGTAATTGGACATATTATTTTATTCACAATGACTGCATGGAACTGTACCGTTTATAAGAAAAAAAAAATACAGTCTCAGTCTAATTGCTGCTAGATGCAGTTTTAGTATAGAAGCCAAGGAATGTGCATTAAGACTGTGTTAATTTTTTAGCAATAAATATTCTTAAAGGACAGAGCGGAAGAGGGTTGATCATGCTATGCTGAAAAATTTGCCTTATGCCAATTTCAAAGTGACTTCTAAAGAGTTTTATGCTGGGACTACTGCTTTCATAAGCTGCCTATCTGACACCTTTGATTTTACACATGGAATGTCATTATATTCATGAGATACATTTGTTTAATCTTCAGCAGTCCATTATTTTTTTCAGTAAGCAATGTAAGCTATATAAAAAGGTAAAGTTTAGTAGAAGAAAAATGATTTATATCTAATAACACTGTCATATCTGGCTGAAAGATCACTTATTGAATTTCCAAAACTCACTGAATTTGTATGGAATAACTTTACTAAAATATGGATCAGCATGTAAAAAATATCAATATATGTATTTACAATATTTTCATTTAACCGCTTTACCAAATGCCTTTCTATATTCAACTATCTGATCTGCTAACCAACATAAAGGAAAAAAATATTTTAAAAAGCTGTCAATTTCTTCAACAATTTAAGTCAGTGATATTGATAAAAGTGACTGTTTTTGTCATTATTATAAGAACAAAAGAAAGCTCTTGCTGAAGGACATCCAAATAGCAACAAAACTGGTGAAGGGTCTGGAGCACAAGTCCCATGAGGGGTGGTTGAGGGAGCTGGGTTGTTTAGCCTGGAGAGAAGGAGGCTCAGGGGAAGCCTTATCACTCCCTACAGCTGCCTGAAAGGAGGGTGTAGCCAGGTGGGGGTTGGCCTCTTCTCCCGGGCAGTAAAGGAAAACACCTGAGGAAACAGCAACAAATTGCACCACAGTAGGTTTAGATAAGATATTAGGAATTTTTTTTCTACTCAAAAGAGTTGACAAGTACTCAAACAGGATTTCCAGAGAAGAGGTGGAATCACCATCCCTGGAAGTGTTCAAATAATGTGTGGATGTTGTGCTTAGGGGCATAGTTTATTGATGGACTTAGCAGTGCTAGGTTTACAGGTGAACTAGAGGATCTTAAAGATTTTTTCCAATCTAAATATCTATTTCCAATCCATTATAAATACAAGATACAAAACAAAAAACCCAACCAACCAACCAAAAAACCCCAGTAGTTCAGTTATGTCTGTCGCATTGTTAGGTTCCTTAAAAGTCCCATACAGTTTTCATTTCACAGCAGTATTTCTGTTTGGGAATTTTTTCCCCCCAGAATGGATGGGGCATTTTAAACAGTTAATCTTCTGTCCTACTCAGAAAATCTTTGGCTCTTTGAATTGGCACTACATATTTAGATGATTTTGCCTGTAAACAATACACATGGCCATGACAATCTACGTTTGCAAAACGTCTGTGGGGTTTTATATTAACACACACTGGATACCTTGGCTTTTTCATATCCATGACACCTTACAGAACACAGTATATAGAGAAGAGATTTAGTTCAATGCTGACTCATATATTGGAGATAATGGACAAAAATAAGGGAAGATGAAGTACCATTTCTTCTTAAATGCATTTCATGTAAAGAAATTGCTTAGTTAGGCCATTATAGGTCATCATGCCAAGGTTACGTTGTTCCTTTTATATGAGTGCATCTATTTGAATATTAAAGCCTATAAAGCACTGACCTGAGCTTCATTGTAAGGTATTTTTTTCTCTTAATAAGTATCCAGCAACAGAGAAACCTCTAAGAATTTTAAATTTTAAAAACAAGCAGACAAAAAATCTCTACCACATATTAGTAATCATACAGGTTTTTACTATGAACAAAGTAAAATTATACAATGGAAAAAGGACCATTGTATATATTGTTACTTCTTCTTAAATGTATTTGATTGAAAGTGACAAAAAGTTGACCTCAAATATTTTAAAATTTGCTTGTCAAATATGCTCCAAATCAAGGTACAGTGTTAAATAACTTTACTATACAGTCATGGAGTGATCATTCTTAATATTTATGTTCCTATTTTTTTTTCGATTTCATTTTATAAAAATTATAGTGAAAATCCATAGATTTTTCTTTTTATTTCTCCTAAAACCTTAACTTGTAGGAATAACAGATAGAAAATTCTACCACAGAATAAACTGTTGTGTTCTTACTAATTCTGGATTCTTATGGTTATTATAATCTAGTTGTGCACACAAGGAGAGGTTTTAAGGAAGGCTCTTGTGGTACATCCACACATTTTTAAGTTAAGAAAAGATAAATAAAACCTGACAGACTTTTTGAAAATTACTGCCTAAAACCCCAACTTCTATCTACCCCAAAGAAATTTTTAACAACAGGTGAAAGAATTTTATATCTCCTTAACCACCTGGATCCTACTTCAACAGCTGTGAAGATGATACAGAGTATTGTTTTTCTCACCTTGAGCAGATTGACTTCTCAGGCCCTGATAGAATGGAATTTTCATTACACTGTTTGAGGCAGATGTCCTTCTGTCTCCTGTCTGGTCTCTTCTCTTTCTGAGCATCCAAAGTATCTTTTCCAGATCTTTTCTGTTTGCTTCTCTTATACTGACCATATCAGCATTCTTGATATTTATTGTGTCTACACATATCAGTTCAGAAAAAAATGGTTATTCTGGTTCTTGTAACAGAAAGTCAAATTTAAAAAGGAACTAAAAATAGCAGACAGAGTGAATGAGCATGTGGTGAGGCATAATCCATAGAACATATTCTAATTGATTGATAATCGAATAAGAGGTAGGAAATAAGGGGAAAAGTTAGTGCTAATGATCTGACTTTAATCATATGCTGTTCAATACATTTATAATGACATAAAGAAAAGTAATTATTAGCAAACTGACTTCTTAAATGAGTCAATGTTATTTACAGTAACTCAAATTGAAGGTAATGAAGGAGTTTTATAAAGATGTCATTCTATTAATTGATCTGGAGATACAGAGACAGATGTTTTAGATAATTTTGTTTCCCTGTTCTCTTTTCTGTGCCTCTGATATTTTTTCTCCCAAATTAACTTTCATGCCTTCTCTCATGATGCAGTTTGGAAAGTCTAATTCTTTTCCCTGCCAAGGCTGACACTTATTTCACTTCAAATAAGGTTCATTGAAATAAAGTTCAGTGTTCTTCCACCTTTTCTTTCTTCATTATCATCTCACTTTTTAAATTTCTGAAACATTTCTGTTTTGTCTTTTGCAATCTCATCGCAGAATTGGGAGGGGAACTGTATTTTATTATCTGTTTGTAAAGCATGACATAAATTCACAGTGTTACATGCTGAGTATTTAATAAAAATGCCATACCATAAAATTAACAATTCATACCCTTGCCAAGGTGCTCATTTGGCAGAAAATGGAGACTCAGGTCCAGATGGGCTCTAAATTATGAAATAACTTTGTTCTTTTAATTTCAATAGAAATGTCCAGGTTCTATATTTGACGCTCTCTACAGGAACTGTATTTGGCTTGTGCCAATACAACAGTTCATGAAGAAATGGCAGGTTAAGTTCTGTCTCTCCATGTACATCTGTACCAACAAGTCAGAAATTCTTCATCAGGTACATTTGGGGCAGGGAATAAAAACCTTAACATGCAGTGTAATTTGGTTTTATATTCCACTGACTTTTGTCATAACCCAAATGTGAAGTAGGAGTGCTATAACTTGATGATTCCTCCTTACTTATTTTTCATGATTAAAGCAGAGAGAAGGGTGGTCTAAAAAGTATGGTTCAAATCCTAGGTAATTCGGATGGTTTCTTGGAGATGTCTACCTGTATCCCTTACCTATGGATGAAACCTGGTGTTTCTAACTTAATAGATTGCCTAAATTTGCGTGGCTTGTACTTATTTGAATTACTTCCTTCTAGTATAATACTATAAACATAATATTTCACTTAAAATAAATCTTGGAGGTTTTAATCACTTTATATTTCTATATTAATGCATTGTTAATAAAACTAAAAAGAAACCAAAAGTTTTCATAGAATTTAATTTCCCACTGAATTGAATAAAATACATTGAAATCTTATATAGTAACTCTATTCCATTGAAAATATAATTTCTGTATGAAAACAAAGAAAATAAAAAAGAAAAGTTTGCAGAACTTCTGTTGTAATGTATTAGGATGATTTACAGAATCAGAATTATTTTCTCAGTTCCATCGTAATTCTATCTCTACAACACAATCAAATGCATTATGACAGCACCAAGATGAAATAAGGAAGAAAAAAATCGAATTTCTTCAAACATCGTGGAGTAAATTTCAAAAAATAATTGAATATGTAATGTAAAAACTGAATTATATTTGAGAGATGCAGAGTTCAAAGAACCAAGAAGTTTGTCTTGAATATAGGAAGAACTACATTGTTTAGTTTGCAGTGTGTTATTCACATTTTCAATTGCTTATGTATGGAAAAACAAAACAAAACAAAACAAAACCCTGCTTTGATAAATAATGATAATTTTGAACATCAGTAAGTACTAAACCAAGTTCCAAGTATCTATGATTACAGTAGTAAAGGAAATGTCATTGCCAAAAGGCTTATGTTTCAAAATGAGATAAAAAGTTGGGAAAGAGCAAAAGAGCCAAAAATAATGATATGAACCTTTTCTACTAGCTGGGAGTGAAGATAGGATTTACTGATACATGCTAGTAGTTATTAGGTCTGACTTTAATAGTGAACAGAAAGAAGAAACAATAGAAATCAAGATCACAAGTGCAGACAGGACCATAATTGAGGAGATATTTAACAATAAATAATCTTAAATATGACTAACTAGAATTCTGACAAATAAATTAATTTTTTAATGCAAGTGAAAAATACAGCAAATGCACAAAAGCAAAATGTAAAGCAGAGACAAAAAAGAAAGGGGAGGTCATTCAGGGAGGTTTTCAAACAAAAATTAAACTAAACAAAGAAAAGAAATCAAATATATAGATAACATTATAAAAGAGTCAAAACTGAAACTCAGTGAATACAATCCTAACTAATGACAGCATTTTATTTCATTTGATATCTTTAAAAGATGTTTTGATGGTGAATTCTTACTTAGGAGAGGTACTGGGTACTCACTAGAATAGTGTAATTCTTCAGATTTTAATATAAGAAATAATTGAGCAGTATGACAAGATGAAAGCTTAGAAGCTGAAGATAAGCAAACACAGTGTTTCAAAGCCTTTCTTGCTTGAAGATAAACAGATTAACAGAAAAGCAAGGCTGGAAGCCTTTTGTTACACCCAGATTATTTCTGACATCTCAGGGTCTGGAGAGATTCTCAGTGAACAAATCTAATCCTAAGCAAAAAATAAAAAATCTTTTGAGGAGGTCTTCTTTTATGACATTTACTACCTCTTTTCATAATTTTCTGTGAGGTTTTTCTTTTGTGTTGTTATTTTGAGTTAGTGTGGTGATGGTAATAATTTGTATACATGAACAGTGGGACACATGAGGTCTAGCCCACCACAACTTCAGTTTGGTCTGCCTTCTGAGAAGAAGCCAAATACCTTATAGCACTTCACTGCATGTACCTGTCAGATGATTAAAAGGACTATTATTTAATAATTAATCTACTAATTACATAACTAAGAGTGGCTGCTTCTCTCAGCTTTCTTTCAAATTATCCTCAAGAGGCAGGACATTCATCTGTCCTTTAAAAAGTGAGAGGGGTTTTTTGTTTGTTTTTTTTTTGAATGCAACATTCATCCTGTAGGACAGGAATACTGATGTAATGGAAAGTGGACTTTGGGTCATGATGTTACGTCATTAGTACACCGCTTCAGAAAGTCCTGGAATGTTTGGGATGTTAAAGAGAATTTTGTCATAAATGATATCTTGTTCTTCCTTGGAACTTATTGCTTCATTAGTGAGAAGAACACAGCCTCACAAAGGAGAACATTACACACTTTCCTGTATATTAAGTGAGCTGCTTTGAAAATTCAAGTTTCATATTCAAATAGTTTATAACTAAAAACTCATATCCTGTACTAATTGCTACATTAATCATTTCTATCAACATCTTGTGTTAATTGCTTTAAAGTTACTTACCTGATGCCAAAACATTTCACAGAGTGTAAAAATGAAAATTAAATTTGGAGATTCAAAAACACCCTGCATAATTAGTGTAGTATTTAGGGATAGAGAAAAAAAAATTTAAATGTTCTAAATAGATATATGTACATATACATGTGTATCTGTATACATAGATATATGGAGAAAAATAACAAAAGCAAACTAATTATTTCCATCACACCTTTGGGAGGTATTTTCTGCTAGTGTTGCATCAGAAGAAGGCAGAAAGGAAACACATAGAAAAAGGTCCAATTTTGGCATAAATCAAGAAAGACAATGAGAGGCATGAGGTTTCTAGTAAATTTCTGTCTCTAAGTACTCACCAGAACAACTGATTATAATCCGTATAACAGACATGACATACAAAAGAATTCACAAGAAAAAATCACTTTTAAGAGCCACAACAAAAAGTTAGCATGTGAAATAGAAAAGTAGAAATTACCAGATTTACAGAATTTTATAAATTCTATGTAGCCATCCTTGAAAGAAATATAACCTTTTTGTAGCAACCTCAGAAACTGCATCCTATGCAGTTATGGCTAGTCCATAAAAGAAAATTTCCATAGTTTAATTTGTGAGTATTTTAAGTGAATTCTCTGCTTTATGAGGATTTTTTTTTGTTTTCCTAGTGTTTCTTCTTCTTCTTTCCCTACACCATTTTCATGTTACTTTCTTGCATATTTCTAAAGAGCACTTGGAAATGCAGGCTGTGTTAATTTCTGATACTTTTTCCACTGATTAATTTATCCTTATACTTCTCTCAAAAATAACTCCACTGATGTAATATTGTGCTTTGGTTGAAGGGGACTGAATCAGACGCAAGAATTTCATGACACATATACTGAACATTAGTGAGTAAACAGGATATAATGACTCTGATTTTATGAACGAAGAGGAGTTGATTGAAATGCCTGAGAAGTACAATCTGAGTAAGAAGTATAGTCTGAGAGGTACCCGCCAATGGCGTGACAATGGTAGGGTGTTCAGGTACAGCTTGGACACAAAGGCTGCACTCAGGAAGCAGATTTGTGAGACCAAGTACTCTATCATATTCTGGAACCGTTCTCCAAGTGCATCTCTGAAAAAATGTGGTCCCTAAGCAGGACGGGGAAACAGGATGTGAGAATATGCACCACAATGCGTTCAAATAATTCACCAATCCAGGGAGACGTAAGCAAAAGTGATCTCAGTGGTTAAAAGAGCCCTCTGGACTCAGTTGTTGCTCCTGTTCAGGTGAGATACCAACTGAAAAAACCAATAACTTCCAAAAAAATGTCATGGAAAGTCACCCTGATAGGATATGACTTAGCGAACAATAATTTTTATGTCATATTCTATATAAAGGACTGGAACAATTTTTACCATATGTGCCACAACTTATAAGAAAACCTGGACAAAAATACACATGATTTGGGGTTCTTTCTTTTGAATACATATACTCCAAGTTGATTCTTTTCATTACTCTTCCAGTTTTGTGGATGATTTCGAATTCCAAATGCGATTAGTCTGCTATCTGGAAAAATTCTTTTTGAAGTGGAATTCTCAAATCAGATGGCAGACTGCATGTTATGAGAAGTTATTTTTGCTCATGTCTTTCAAGGAATATATTTATATATCCTAGTTATCCATAATTTAAGATTGTGTAGCATAGCATGTAAGACCTCACCCAATATGGGTAGGCAAGCAGTTATTATGAATACATCAAGTGTCACCTCAATACTTTTAATATTGTAACTATGTCTCTCTTCACCTTTCAGTTAGTTAGCACTTTCAATTCAGAGTGCAATAAAGAAATAAAAATTGTATATTTTACTGTAAGATTTTCCCTAACATGGTCTATTCTCTGGTTTTTTGTCTTTTTCCTCCCTGGCAAAACAGTGGACTCTAAATGGTCATCTGTCTGAAGTGTTATTCTTATAGAGGTAGAGATAATTTACTTGCAAGACACATCTTGGCACAGCATCCTTAGATTTCACCTAAGGTTTCAGGAAAATTGGGAGCTGCTTCATTATTTACAACCATCAAGTGAAAGTACTTGACATTGAGTTGTGTTGCCTGCACAAGGTGTATGAAATATTTAGATGCTAGAGTGGGGTTTAGAGAGAGTTTTGTCACATCAGTTCTGGCACTTTCTGTTACTTATGGTCACAGGAGACAATTAACACTTAATCCTCAAATCCATGTTTTCAGAAAGGAGTTCAGGAGTCAGAGAAACCCAAAAGGAATAAAGGAGTGAAGACAATGACTTCTTTTTACAGATAGCAAACCAACCAAGGATATATCTTTTTCTTGTTATGTCTACTATTTCTGGAGTAGTAGAGACAGAACATTACCTGTGAGCATGGAGATGTACATGGAATCAAGAATACTTGATATAAGATTAAACCCAAAGTGAAGACCTAGATTCTGATGCCTGATATAAAAAAATGAGCTTCACTACTTAAAGAGAAAATTATGTTATGAATTGCCCAAAGATATGGAGCATTAGTTTGCACACAAACTGTTACGATGTGATCTATTAGCTAAAACCTCGGGATAACCACATAGAGCCCAAGGCTTGTGGGACATTAATGCAAAATGCAGTTGCTGAGTACTAAGATATAAGTGGCTCCTACAGGAAAGGACAAATTCAAGTGAATGACATTTCTGGAGAGCAGGAGGTAAGCTGAGATTTTGAAAAAGACATCAAGCCCTTGTGGGCAAGATGGTAATAGTTGCTGTTTCTAGGGTGGGCTACTGCTGCTGTCATTCAGTCTTGTGACTTACCCAGAGAAAACAGCTGCCTCAGGTAACTTGCTGCCCAGGGTATTGCTTTACCTAGTCAATCTGGCCAAGATACATGGCACAGCCCCAGGTATGACCATTATATTCTACATTAAAGTTTGATATTTTCTGAGATGTCAGGAGATTAAGAGTGGGACACCAGGAATGGGGAACCTGCAAAGCTGAACATAAGTGGAACTCAAATGATCTCTGGAAACTGTGATGAGGTGAGGAATTCCCTACACCAGGAAGAAATTTAATTAGGATATATAAATAGGCAAAGGGCTGTCTAAGACTGCTAAGACATAACTATGGTAGCATCCTTTGATACGGGATTGAACTGTTTAACAGAAAGTTAAAAAAATAAAAATTGTGTGTTTTAATAACAGGCTAAACCTATTGGTTCAGAATAATTTAGGTAATAACTGTGATGAATGGATCTTTTATCATGATATTTGGTCATATATAAAGCTGTATCTGAAGCAGACTTGAAATGAATATCAACTCCTTTAAGCAATAATAAAGCCTTCAGATATAGGGGAACTTGGTCTTAAATTTTATCTATAGTGACACAAATGGCTAGTTATTAAAGAGTTCAGTTAGTAGTGTCTAAATACAGAAACAATTTTTTAATGCACAGCAGAGAAAAAATAAGCTTTTTAACCTAAAATAGACTAAAATTCAGACAGCCACTTCTAGCTAGAAGAAAAAAGAACTTAGATTCATGCATTACGATGAAGTAAATAAGGAAAACACCTCAAACTTTGATTGAAATCATTGAATGCATCTGAAGTACCTTTATATAAGACAATGTATGTTGGCTTCTGGTTCTTAATAGTATTTTATAATACTAGGTTCTTACTAGCATTAAAAGCCCTTAGCACAATTATATTTAGAACTAGCATTTCTACTTAGTTTCTGGAATAATAGTTTATTCAGAATAATGTGCACAATAATAAAGGAAGAAAAATCTTTTGGGTTGGGGTTTTTTGTTCCCTTATTGCAAGTCAAAATGTGCTTTACAGGGAAAAAAATAGGACAGGGGTAGTACCCTTCAAAACAGGGTTCATTACCAGCCTTTTTTTACAACCAAAAAAGAAAGTTACTGATATATATATAAGTAGCTATATATCTTTTTTAATTTCCAAAAGATGATAAATGCAAGCATACTTTTATGAGTTATGTAACTGAATAAAACAGAAATAACATGTTTATATAGAAGAAAACTTTACTCTGGGACTTATACATCTTCTCAGTGTACAGCAAGTCAGTGTAGGTTATCAATTTTTTTTCACATTCTGGTAAAACCCAAAAATTCTTCCTGTTTGCATCAAGGCAGTTGGCAATATTAAAGATAAAGAGAAAAGAAAGAAATCAAAAGAAGAAAAAACCAACAGTTTCAATGATGCATTAACTGTATTTTGAGTACTAAAGAGAAAAGGCATGCCAAATCCTCATCTTTCTTGGTGCGCAGCTGTAAGATAGACTAATGCCACTTGTGAGCTGGATCCTGAGCTCTGAATCGCTGATTGTGTCATTACCATTGTGAACAGAAAGAGAGAACCTTGAAACTCACCAAAATAGAATACAGAAGAAAGCATAATTATTGTGGGTTTTTCTTTCTTTTTTTCTTTTTCTTTTTTCTTTTTTTCTTTTTTTTCTTTTTTTCCTCTTTTCTTTTCTTTTCTTTTCTTTTCTTTT
>WBMY01011189.1:98858-111470 GCA_013397315.1 Donacobius atricapilla
TTCCCCTTCCCTTTTCCTCTATTTTTATTTTTGGTTTTGCTTAGTTTTTTGTTTGCTTTCATTTTGTTTTGTTTTCTTTTTGTTAGCTGTTGGTTGGTTGGATTTTTTGCAAGGGAGGTAGAGGGTGGTTTGTTTATTTTTTCAACATCTCTTCTAAGCCAGTTCTCAAAAAAAAAAAATCAATAGGTACACACCACAGAATGGTAATAGGAGAATTAAATAACATTTAGCCTTAGCAAAAATGAAATTTTATGGTAGGCACCATTAGTCAAGGGAACTCCTTTGGTAATGGCATCACAGTGAGAAGAGACTGAACTGGAATGCTAACAGGAAAATCTGGCTATTAAGAAACAGCTATTTCAGAGAACTTGCTTCAAGTGTTTACATAGATAGGGATGATCAAGAACCCACTTTTTGAAACACTAAAGCCTTAGGATTATTTCTGCTAAACAAATATTTCAGTACCACGAACTAATAAAACGTATAGTCCCTATAAGGAAAGAAATCCTTAAAAGAAAGTATAATTCAGAATTTTAGGAATTTTTTTGGTGAGAATTACTAAAAAGTGTGTATAATCCAGTCACTGGCTTGTTTCGCTACAGATTTAAATTATTTTTTATCTTTCTAGTTCTAAGTCAGGGTAAAATTCTATCACTGTGTACAACTACCTGTTGTGTTTAGCACAAATCTTTTTTAAAATTCAATATAATATTTGACTCCAGGCTTCTACTAGCATTCCAGTAGGGATAATGGAGCTATGTCACACATAAAAAAGATCTTTACAATATATTAATTAAATTCTTTGTTGGCTGATAAAGGACAAGAACTAATACTTGACACTTTTTTTTTTTCGTTTTCAAGCAGCTGAAGGACAAAAAAAAATGGCTTAAATCCAAGTCTTCATTAGTCTATTTAAACAGGAAGAAGGATTCCAGCATAATATATACACATTCAAACTGCTGATACCAAGAGTCAAAGCATTCAGGAAACAGTGGTGGCTGGAAATTATACTCCTAATCAGATATTCCATTTTCATTTCTTCCTTTTCCTTTGTGTCATGAATTGTAAAATATCAGCACTTATTTTGAGGTGGCATAAGTCAGGGCTAGTGGAGGAGTAGAGGCTTCCAGCAGGGATGATGGGTCAATCAGACACCTCTAGTCTCAGCATGAAGCTTCTGCTGAAGCAAAGGTAAGGCAGATTTGGCCTGGAATTTTTTCAACAAACTAATGGCTTTTATCAGAGCGACAGGCTATTATTTTTTTTTCTCTGATCTTTTACAAGAAAAAGAATAAGTAATTTAGTCTAATAGGGAACAGTTTAAAGTTCCACACTGGTAAAATGTCAGTATCATCTAAGCAAAACTACATATTAACTCTTTGTAATGAATGACATTGTTATTAAGATGCATTTTTTTCTGTTTCATGGGCACTCTGCTAATGTATTGTATTTGTCCTTGAGAATTCTGTTTAAGTTCATGTAATTTATTTCTGTTATATACAATTCAACAAGATGAATCAGATGAAAATACATACTGGATTCTGCATTTGCCACAGCATTAATAATTAAGTAGAGCAGGTTCATTACAGTCTATGAAAAGCAAGTCTTTTAGCTCGAGGCATTTTTTCAGAAGCATGTCGATTTCTGAGTCCTCAAGATTCACCTTTGGTGTAAAGCGGAATCACCAAATTATAGACTGTTTGAGGTTGAATGAGACCTCTGGACGTCAACTCTCCTGCTCAGGTAGGGCCACTTGCTTGCCTAGGACCATGGCCAGACAATTCCTGAGTATTTCCAGTGATGGAGATGCCACAACATTTCTGAGTAACCTGAACCACTGCTCAGATACCCTCACAGATCTCTCTGAACAGATGTTCAGAGGAAACTACTTGTGTTTCAGTCCTTTTTTCTTGTCACTGGGTGCTACTAAGTGCCTGAGTCTGTTTTCTTTGCACCTTACCTTTAAGTAGTTTGGCTAGAAGCTCCTTGTTCATTCATTCAGACCTTCCTGCATATTTGGCTGACTTTGTTCAGAGTGAACCTGAACTTGGAAGCGGTGATCTTTGAATATTAACCAATTTTCTTAGTCTCCTTTTTTTCATCCAGGACTAAATTCATTGGACCTCTTCCAATCAGGTGTTGAGAGAGGCCAAAATACACTCTCTTGAAGTCCAGGCTTGTGAGTTTGCTTTCAGAATCTTGAACTTCCCCACCTCATGGTCATTGTAGCCAAAGCTGCCTTGATCTTCACAACCCCAGAGATTATTTCCTTGCTGGCGAGCATGAGGTCTGGGAGACCATCTCTGTTGTTTTCTAGGTCAGAAAGAGGACAAAGAAACTGCTCATGCACTCTGGGAACCTTTTGAATTGCTTATGTCTTACTGTGCTGCTTCTTTAGTGGATATGGGGTAGTTAAAGTCCCCATGAGTTCTAGTGTTTGTGAAAATAAAGCTGTTCCTCTGTAGAGGACCTGATCCACTACTCTTCCCTGCTCAAATGTCCAATTGTAGATGCCCACTTTAATGTCACCTTTACATGTTTGTTGGGTTTTTTTTAAATTCTGGCAAATAAGCTAGAATTCCTCATCCATCCTGGCAAAAGTCTATGCACTCCATACTCTTTCTTAGAAAAAGGCCAACACTCCCTCCTTAAGTTTTTCCTTCTGTTCTTCCTAAAGAGGAAGTAAGAGTAAGAGGAAAGAGTTCTGTATCTCTCCCTTCATTGCAACACTCCAGACACAGAAGCCCTCCCACCACATCTCCAAAAAGACCACAGTCCACACCTGCACACAGATCTCTCCCTCATTGTGTTAACTCCCCATGTTGCCTGCATTAGGATACAGTCACTTCAGAGACATGAACTGATGCATATATAACTTGGGTATGGTGAAATTTAACAGGTACACAGTGAACTTGCAGACAATGTGTTGGGATAGCATTGCAACTAGCTCAAAACCATACTCCTCCCACCTCTTCACACCATCTCAGCAGCTATGCCCTTAATCTGCATGCTTGTGGCTTCCACTTGTTACACAGTCTCTTTGAGACAATCATCTCTTTGAGCAAAGAAGTGACATTTTTATATATTTGCCAAAGCCTGTTGCACTCTAGACACCACTTATAAATGAATAATGGGAGGAAGAATGGATAAAAATTACAAAAATCCCCCCCCTCCCGCATTATAAATGTAATCTGTAATATCATTTATACATTACTCTAGACCTTTACCTGCCATTTTCTGCCCCAGTCCTATTTATCACTTGAGTACTTCAGAGATAATGAAAATTTTTCCATAAAATGGACAATGAGATCAAGGAATGAGATGAGTCATTCTGCAAAATAATGGAACTTTGGCCAACTCAGAATAGTAAAATATTATTTCAGTAGTTTCACTTGACTATACCAGGATGGTAGAGGAATGTGGTGACCCAAAGTGAAACTCATGAGGCATGAAATTTGATTCTGAAAACGTGACTTCAAACTTAGAAGAAAACAAAATTTTCATCAGAAATTCTCACATGAATGTCTGGATAGTTACCAAAAGAGCAGCTGATTCTAAGCCAAAACAAGCTCTGAATTCCTACCAGAATTGCTCGGTTTATAGCTGATGCTTTTGTCATTTTTTTTTTTTTAATAAATGGTAAAGTTGACCCAAACAATTCATTGTATACCTAAGGAATTTACTAAGGACCTTACTCAACTCTTATTCAACTGAGAAGCAAATCCTTAATGTCAAGGATATATGGCACAAACATAAATCAATAGAGCCATCAATACAGCGTCTTCAGGCTTCATTCCCATTCTTTCCTTTTCTAGGATTTCAATATTTTCTACCATCACTAAAATCTTCATATGGTAGAATTCCTTATTAGCCAGATTACAAAAAAATGCTAAGACAAAAAAGCTGTTAAAAATATATATGTATATGTATATATACTCATTAAATGTCTGTCAATAATTTGAAATACAATGTCATTTATTACAGTCTTGTATATCAACTACAGATTTAATTGTCTGCTTGATGGGGCCTTGATGAGGTACCAGCCCTTTTCACAGACAATGTATGAGAAAATTCCAGCTCTTTGTCTTTTCTCCAACCTGCAGATTCCGGTATTATGCTATTGAGAATAGTTCTTAAACCAATTTACCTAATCCTAATTAAATGAGAACAAGATATAGCTATGACAGGTGTTATGTGTTTATAAGAGTATCTCAAACACTTTATCTTCATCCATTTATGGCCCTTGTAGTGTTTTGTTTTATAGATCTTAAATAATATCACCCTCTTTTTTTCACACCCCTGTGATTAGTTCACTTGACTAGTCACTCAGTAACAGTTACTTATAGTACATATTTTGAGCTCTCCTGCTATTGACCTGGCTGGATTTAAATTCCAGTTTAAGTATTTAGTGGTAAAGGTACCTCAATACATTCACCATTATACTATAGCAGAATGTGTTTGAATTTAGTTTTCATCTTTTGCAAGGAAGAAAAAAAGCAAAGCCTACATTTCTTTCCTTGATTTAAAAAAAAAAAAAAATCAACAAACCAAAGTCGGAATTAGATTATTATATGTAGGGTTTTTCTCATGTCACTGATACATTTTACTAGTCTTATTAGTCGCATGTCCATTCTGCTCTGCACACATACTTTATTCTTTACATATAACACTCCAGCTGTTTCACATTTCCCTCACATCTGCAGACAAAACAAGTTTTGAAGAATAAAATGTTCTCCTTCCAGACATTAGTACACCAACCTTACTAGACCAAAATACTCACTCCACAAAATGTATTCCAGGAGTTTATGCAGAAACGTATTTTCACTCTTCAAACAAAACCCAAACTTTTGATATTACTCTTTATATCCAAAAAGAGTCGTCCTGTAGAGGGTTATATACATACATGGCAGAAAATACTTTTTCCTTTATTTCATTTTAAAACTATTTGGTCTTTGCATGTGTTGGTCTCAATCTCTCAGTGATCTTTGACAAGTATCAGAAAAATTTTTTCATGTAACAGACATACAATATTTTCTGTCTCTCTTTCACACATACATATGCCTAAAAAGCCAATGAAAGTCCAATAGTGCTAAATAAATAAATAAATAAGGAAATGTAGCTACTCTTCCTTCAAGACAGGAATTAATTAAAGGAAAAGTGTGCAACATATCTCAGCCTTCTGGATAATGGGTAAAGTCAGGCTTTCACTAACTTAAAGTTTAGGCCTTTGAAATCCATCCTTTGAAAAGCATTTCGCCTAACAAACCCCAGACCTACTGTATGTATCAACTATGAAGAAAGTATGTATCTAATTATCAATATGTTTTGTTATTATTAGGATTGAATCATGTGCCTGAACAGGTTTTCCAGATCCATTTACAAGATTCAGGGGTGTCGCCCTGATTTTTTCAGCCTTCTCTTCAGTTTCACAGTTTCATGCTTTGGGTTCTTTCTCACGCTCTGGTCTGTAAACACAGCCAATGTTATTGCATAGTTTCAAGGTAGTTTACATTCTTTGTCTTAGAAATATGGACAGCTAATGGACAGTTGTCTTAACCAACGGGATGGGGAGAGGTGTCAGCCTTCTCCCCCAATCCCTGGCCTTTGTAGATATACTAGATATGGAGTCAAACTTTCAAATAAAGTAAGAGTTTTAGTTCATGACTTCTAATCAAAGTGTGAGTGTGTGTTTGTGTGTGTGTGACGAACTGCATCACGGGGGTGTCCAAGAATATTTTTGAGTTACCTACCTGCTACCATGCAGCTGAACAGCAATGAAAATGTCTTTGGAAACCCATCTCTGCATCTGGCAAGAGGAATGCAGGGGGAAATCTGAGACATCCATCTATAGGGAATCATCCACTTTCATCTCATCTGCTTAAGAAATAGTAGCTTATACAGCGAATAAACTTTACATAAAACATATATTAGTTTATTTACATATTTTTTACAATGCCACCTTGCTTAAACATATCTAACATGAAATTAGCTAAAATAAGGATAATTTCTTTTTGAAGGAATAATATATAAAAGCAACTTTAAAAACACTTGTAAGAGGAAATCTTTCTTAAAATACAGAATTATTGCATGAATTATTAGTTGTTATTCAGTTGCGGTTTTGTACCCAATATTCTTGATGAGATTGAAAATTATAAGCATGTTTCTTTTTCATCTGCAAGCTACAATTTTACTACATTTTAGTGTCATAAAACCTAAAACAATTCTTGGAAGAAACTGAGCACTATGACAGCATAGTGTTTCTTTTATTGAAGTGTATAATTTTTCCTTAGTTCTAAGACCATTCAATCAACTATTTGTTATGAAGACGGCTGAAATCCTAGCTGGACTTTAAAAGCAACCAAACCAAACTACAGGAAAAAAACTCCAAAAACAAAATAATAGTTATTTGAAAGTCTACTGCTTGAACAAGAAATTATTTTTCTTCCCTTATTTAAAAAAAAAATCAATTACAGTATATATGACAGTGGCTTCTGGCTTGAGATTTCAGTGCTTGGATAGGAAATATACTTGATCCACAAGTATACATGGAGACTGTTTATAAATATATTATTATTGCCTTCAGGATCCCTGGTGTAATTTCACACAGTTTTATCAGGACCTCATAACAATGTCCATAAGGTACTACCTTTCAAAGAAAGAGATTACTTATATTTTCCACTTAGGAAAATCTGGGAAAAAAACAAACAAACAACAACAACAAAAACCGACAACCCAAACAAAAAAATACCAATACTGATAGATATGGGATTTCTCTTTGGCTGTGAAAGAAGACAGAGAATAAGACCTTGTTTTCCTTCTTAAAGAGTATCCATTCTTGAGTAAAGCACAGGTCTAAACAGGTGAATCTTCATTTAGTGCTTCTTTAAATAGCTTGACATAATCATCAATAATTTTTAAAGCATCTGGAGGATACATGGAGGTAAATGCATACTTATCCCTGTCTTTATGACATGCTGTGAAAAGCTTCTGACCTGTGAGAGAGGGCACTAATGTAGGAAATGCAAGGATAGTGGTACCCAGTAGATCATCTGTTTTATTTGCCTGATGGAGCATATGCTGAGAGCCAAAACACTGATAGCAGCTACTGATGCTCCTCAAACTTATTTACTGCATTTCTTGCTTGAGCCATCATAAAAGCAGACATGGAGTAATTATAGGTAGAAATATTTGTTAAACTTGATAATTAGGGAACCAAAGAGGATTTTTAGTAAATCATATTAAAGAAATTCTACCCACCCTTATACTTGCGGTTTATATTCATTAATAATTTAATTGCTGTTGGTATGGCAGAATTTTTGTTATCATGTCATGGTGTTGGACAAAAGTCAGGGTAGAGGCTAGGACAGAAGATAAAATTTACAAAATAGCCACATTAAATTCATGGAAATAGTTCAAACACTCGTTAAAACAACTTTTTAAAAAATCAGAAAGCTTAAATTAAAAAATTAAATATATGGCCTAGAAGGTTCAGTGCCTTCCTTCAAACAGCAAAAAAAGAGTGGGTAAAAAGACAAGTTGGTAAAGTGATTTGTCAAGTGACCAATGCACAGAACTGATATCCTTCATGGCATTTCATGGGGAAATTACAGGGAAAGCTGGGAAAATAGAGGAGTTATTTCAGCTGTGGGGGAGAAAGTCCTTTCCTTTCTCCAATTCATGGCAAAGGCTCTTAGTACAAGGCAAACTTATTAAAGCAATGAAAAATGTACTCCAAAATGTAATACTGATTTTTGAACTAGCACGGATTTATCTAAATGTGTGAACAGACACATGCATCTTTCCCACTTAAAGTTCCAGTGCTTTAATTTTTGACTAATGATGAGAGTTATGCTCCATTAATACTTCCTTCTTAGGAAAATTAGCTCCAGAAATTGAACATTGTGATGATGGGGTAATATAGATGACCAAATAAAAAGTATTTCTTTTTCAAGCCTGCATTTTCAATTCCTTCATTTTGTTTATTCAAATTCTAATTAAAAAAGCCTTGTCTCAATCTTCACCATTTACACAGTCTACATTTTTCCTATGCTTCTTTTCATATCACTTAATTAAATGGTGTTATATTAAAAGCCCTATAATTTCTCAGTGGGATTTTGTGCTCCTACAATATTCTTTCTAACATTTTTCTGTGGCAATATAAGTACTTTCTTTTAAAGGCAATGTAAGCACACTCCCTTAAAGGGCTCATTACAGTCTGCATTTATGTTTGGTCTTATTAAAAAATGGCTTTGATTAATTATTCAGGGCCAGTAGTATTTGTTTCATATGAAAATCCATTTCATGGATATTTAGGGCAACCCAAGCTTTTGATTCTTTTCCATATCCTCAGGAAGATCTTGTAAGCCTTGTGTATATTTTTATGTTTACTCACTCGTTAGAAAACCTTTGCAATAGAGTGTATGAGATATTCAAGATTAGACTCATACAGTTGCTTTTTATTCCTTCTGTCACTCTATCTCAATGCCTACTTGCGTCCTAGTGAAACTATATTCTTTCTGAATAACTGCCTCTTGTACACCAAATTTAATTTTCTCTCCCAATAATGCCTCAAGCAGCTTCCTATAATTTCATCTGCTTGCAGATTAAGACAGAGTTTTACGGTACAGAAATTAAAATAATGCTGTGTTTCGACATGCTGATTCCTTATATGTCAAATAAAACTTCTTGCTTCTTCAAAAGAAAGAGAAAAATTAAGTAGACATTAGGAACATAAAGATTAAGTTGTAGTGATACTTGAAATTAGGATTCTAAATAGGGTAAGAAAAGTATTCATCACACTGTTCTGCCATCTGCCTTTCAGAGAGTCCACTGAATCAGACGAAGCTGAAGTATCCTATCCAGCATGTCTACTGCATAATTCATCTAAACAGGTTTGTCCATAGTTTGATTTTTGTGGAAATAACAAAAATATAATAGTTTGATTATATTTAATTACCATCACATGATTTTGGTCCCCGTTGAAGGAAATTTTGTGTTAGTGTCATATACCAGCCAAGTTCAGAGACACAAAATCTAGCTGCTGTGAGGATGGATTTCACTGGAATTGCAAGGTTTTGTTTTATAGTTCCAACCCCCTCACTGACTCCTACAGGTATTTCTGTGTTCAGGATTGTTTTATAACTGGGGCTTCACATGGCTGATGAAAAGCAGCTAGCATTCAGCATTGTTTTAGTTAGGAGCTTACCCACAGTCACTTCAGGCTTATAGACCATTATGGTTCTTGAGTTTAGGGAACCTGTGTATGCCTGTTTCCCAAGAAGACTTTCAAAGCAGACAAACTGAGGAATTCAAGTCAACACAGGATCTTATCATTACCCTTACAGTGAAGAAAGCAATCTATAAGTTACTTTCACTAATGCACTTTCTGAGTGTGTTTTCAACTGTAAATTAAATACACTTTATCCCATAAGAGCAAAGCGAATAATCTGCCTATTTACAGATTACTATCTCTCCGGTCACAGATGTTGGTGACATAAATGTTTCAATCTAGCCAGGTCTGTGGATTGTTTAATAGTGGATGCAATCACTACCTCCAAGTAGCTCTGGATTTTGGTGTAATATAAAACATGCAAGACCCAAGGCAAAACTCTACATAAGTATTTTACATGATTCTCCAAATGCCTAAAGGAATAATGTGTCTTACCTTTAAATCCAGTGTAGAATAGTTGGGAAGGGAAGATTGGCAGCCTTACTCACGTATGAGGTAGAGTAAGACAAAAAGTTATTCTCTAGACTTGATTGCTTAAAGGACTGTTACTTTTTGAGTCACAATGATGCCAATATGATTTTTTGCCTTTTATATACCTTTCATATATTTTTTATATACCTTTTATGTATCCTCAGTACTCTTAGCATGCATATTTGTAATTCCCTAAGTCTGGTAACTTAGCATAGTCCCAGTATTCTTTTAAGCCAGGAGACCAAACATCCAAAAGGCCTTGCAGTTGGAGGCCATAAATTCCTATGCCATCTTGAGAAACCAAGGCCCCCTCTGGAATATATCCCATAAACTAGAGATTTTGCCCATACAGGGGGAAATTCCTCTGGATGGGAGGATGTCACACTATTCATTCAAGCCTCTCATTGGGGCATCTTTGTTAGGTATGCTAATTTGTAAGGTCTATAACTTTAATACACAGTTTATCATGTGTGAGCATTGCAGTGCATCCCACCTTGGCAAAAGGGTGCACCATAAGGAACCTTATTAAAATACCAAGATAAACACTCCTTAACCGTGTCAGGCTCCCAACTTTTTAAGACCAGGAAAAAGGCATCAGCAATATTTCCAATTATTTTTATTGTGTCTCATCTCTTTTTCCTTATTTATTTCTTTTTCTTCTCAAGTAATATAGATTTCAATTCATTATGTTTCCTGTCTACATCCAAAATTATAGGCAGATTTTTATTAGTATAACTCAGGAAATTAAGATTATGACAAAGCCAACTATAAGGTGCCTAAGCATCTGAAAAAAAAATACTGTAGCCTAATTCTTTTTATTCTTTATAATGCATATCTTAAAGCCCAAGATCACAAGCAATATAAATTTAAGTCCTATATAGGAATACAAAATCACCCTCTGACTGCTAAAATATCTTAGATTCAGCAATACATCAGATAAGTCTAAGCAATAGAGGCATTGTAAAAACTTTTGCATAAAAGCAAAAAAAAAAACCCAAACCCAAAACACAAACTCAAAGCTATACAAGAAAAGATTGTAAGGTGAATTAAGAATTTCCTTTGAAATATCAGAATTTGTTAGTAAAAATACTTTCAACCACTTCTGCCTCTCCCATGAGTTTCCCTCCATCACCATATGCCTCACAGAAAAATAAAAAAAATTATTTTCTGGCAAAGTGACTGCACAAGATATAATTGAAAAAAATTATTTCAATAGCTTCCAAACGGTATTATGTATTTCTTGGGAAAAAATATTATGACCCCCATTTAATTTGCACCAGGAGGCTCATGCCCTCATTCAAAAAATGGGGAAGCTCTTTGATTGACTGTGTATTAATTTATTTGGGCAGCTAGAGATCACCAAGAGTTTAAGGTCAAGAAGAGGGGTGATACAGAAAGATTTCTGATAGCTGTGGAAAAGCAGGAAACAAATCCAGCAGTAAAGCTGTTTGAAACAGCAAGAAGAGTTTTTGAAGTAATCTCTACACCTACTTTTGGTGACTGCAAAACACAGCAGCAGATTTCTCCACCGGCAAGAATTGTTGCCTCCATAGGAAATCTGTCTCCTCTTGCTCTGTACTGCCTTTCTGTAACATTCTGTGGAATATCATAATTATTTGTGAGACTCTGCACTTGTGTGTATTCAAACACACTTAACCCACCAAAACACTATTCACCCATAGCATCAATTCCTATACTTAAAAGTACAGACAGAGTTTAGAATATCATTTTAGCATCCTTACCTGTTGTTTGGCAATGTTCGAGAACTTTTCTGATTTCTAGCCTCAGTTCAGAGAGTATAATATTTAGATGAAGCAGACATACATTTGCCTTTTCCTAGCTGTCTTGTCTTGTGTCTTCTGCAGGTTTGTTCTACATAGCTTATTTGTACTGAGACTTCCTCAGGAATAGTGTTGGAGAATTCTGAGGAATGGATTACAAAGGTTGTCTTAGTCAAAGTCCAGCTCTGTCTCATGAATCTACTTGCTGTATTTCAAACAGACTCTTACTTAACAGTGATAAAAATGTCTTATGAGGAAGAGAGCAAATGTGTAATGAATCTACACAAGGGTATCAGCTGAGGAGAGATAGACATGGTCTACATTCTTTAAGGGTAGTCTGCATAGCTTTGTTTTTAACTGCTAAAGTATGTAATGGTACTTAATTAGTAAAGCAGATCCACATAAAATCAGACAGCAGATATTATCATCATTCTAAATGATTTCAGATATTTTTATTTTACTGGTACCTTTAATAACCTTAAAAGATGAAATTGAATATTTGAGATACTTCTCATCTGTTACAGCTGTACAATATTCCGCCTTCCATTTAGGTAGAATAGTATCTAGCCTCTCATCTGTGAGTTTTAGCTGATGTTCATCAAACAAAAATTGTGATTGTCTTCTCTGGTTACTTGTAAAATCTGCTCTGCTGGTTTGAGAGTCCAGTGAGAGAGGCTAACTAATAAATGATTTTGAAGATGAGATTGTTAGGAAACTCATTGATATAAAAGTCATCTGCCTTGAAACCAGAAGAATTTTGTGTCAATGAGTGTACAAGTACTAAATTGGTAGCTTTGCCTTCAACTACTAGTCCTGTGATTAATTTACTTAATGGTCAGGTCTCACTGCCATGCCTTCTAAGGAGAGTTATGTAATTACTTCTATATAAAGTCAGGAGTTATAAATAAATATTTGGAGTAAAGGTTAGATGTGAAAAAAACATTCATTTGAGAGAGCTCCACATATGTTCACTCAAGCCTGGGAGGACTACTGTTCAGGATAAAAAAAGATCCCAAGTCCGTTTTAAGAACTTACTGAACAACTGCACAATTTTAGGTTTTGTTAATATTAAGAATTTGTTTAAGAAATTATCTTGGATAATATAAGGTGCAGAAGGGTTGTTCTGGGCTT
>WBMY01011189.1:111512-121997 GCA_013397315.1 Donacobius atricapilla
GTTTTTTTTTTAGGACCAAGCTTAGTCTTATTTCTGTCTTATTTTTTAAAAATAGCCTCTTTTTCTAGATTTTTGGGGAATCTTAAAACATTAATGAGTTCAGAGAGGAGGTGTGGAGATACTGAAAATTAATCTGTAAAAAAATCTATTTTTATCAGGTGACAAAAATAGCTCTAACTGATCCTGAAGTGGCTGTTTAAGTCATAGTAATGCTTATCATTGCTTATCATTGCTGATAGTTTGATTCAAAATCTCTGAAGGAGTCTGAAACATTGCAAAGCACTACAATGAGTTTTGGTTCAAATAGGAGTACTTCAAAGAACTGACTTAGTGGTTAAATATTTGTTTAAGTTCTACACCACTTTTTTTTTGTTGAAAAAACATTCAGAATATTTCTGTGTGTCTAGAGAAACTTTTGTTTTTCCTCAGAGGCTCCTGATCATTCATACATAATAAATAAGATTTTTATTCTTCAGTCATATTAACATCTTGGCTATTACAGGCTACAGCAAAGTGAGATTTGGTAATTAAGTCTGGCTCAAAAGTCAGGCCAGATCATATCTGTTTGGTTGGTTGTATTGTAGCTGCAGCAAAACAGCCATATTATTTCCCAGAATCTTGCATCTGACAGAGAACAGATGAATTTTCTGGTGGGGACCTCTGGTGGTGTAAGAAAACATGTTTTAAATCACAGATATCCTGCTGCTTCCTCCATTCAAGTGTTTCAAGGCAGGCATGTCCAGAAAAGCCTATCCATTCAGTATGAATAGATGGCATGTCGTACTTTTGTCTTCACACATGTCAGAAGCAGCAGCCTGGGAAAAGCAGATATATGAACAGGG
Source organism: Donacobius atricapilla (assembly GCA_013397315.1). NCBI lineage: Eukaryota > Metazoa > Chordata > Aves > Passeriformes > Mimidae > Donacobius > Donacobius atricapilla. Next base: position 112,355 of record WBMY01011189.1, read on the forward strand.
CAAATACAGAATTATAATTTCTGGCACTGCAATGAAGAAGTGTTTTCTGAGTACCATCTCTGTTGTTGGTTGGGTAGTTGGTTGGTTGGGGTTTTTTTGTTGTTGGTTTTGATGGATCTCCTTTCATATTTCTAATCCCTTTTGGAATCCATTTATATCTTTGGCCTCCACAGCATCCTGTGGCAATGAGTTCTACAATTTAATTATTCAGTGTGTGAAAAAGCACTTCCCTTTGTTTGCTGAAAATTTTCTGGATGATAATTTAATTTAGTGCCCCTTGTTCTTGTTTTACAAAAATAGTGTCTAATTGCTCCCTAGTCTCTTTATTCATGGCTTTTATTATTTTATACATCATAAACATATCCCTTTGGGTCTTTTTTCTCTAAGCTAAAGATGCCCAATCTAATATTCCTTTCTACAGAAGTACTTCTATCTTTGATCATTCCCTGTCTCTCTGTCTCATTTTAGTTTTACTATGCTCTTAGTGGATGGGGACACCAGAGTAGCAAGTAACAGTAACAGTAACATGGTCAGCTTTCAGTACACTGACCACTGAAAAGGAGCTAAACACACAACTTTTACATTTGCAATAGGAATGTATTAAAATGTTTTGCTATGGCTTTGGAGCTATTCTTCAAGTTTTCTATTTCAGATCCTTTGAAGCTCACTTCAACACGAATACAAGGTTTTTCAACCTGGAAATCTACTGCCTGCCTGATTCCTTGCTCTGAACAATTTCCACAGTATGAGCTGCCATGAAAAAATGAAAGAAAAGTATGAGATAAATATAAAAATATTTTCTCCTGATATCAGCATTATTTCAGGATAGTTTCCCAGGAAATTTACTAGTAAAGTCTCATCTTTATGGATAAGAAAAAAATCCCAGAAAAGCACTTAAATAGTGGGTCAGTTTTGTGGAAGATGATGATTTTAGAATTTTCAGTTGCAGTGGCAGTCAATGAATTTTTAGCTTAAATTTGGTTTTCAAAGTAGTCCATCAGCATTTGTAGGGGTTTAAAAAAACATTTGGACTTTTCTCCTTGGAGACTCTACTGTTTATCTGAACTGCTGCTATGCATTCCAGTCTGTGCTCTCTGCTTCAAGATGTTTGTTCCATTGGCTCTTCATGATGGCTGAAAAAATATTTTTTCCAAAAGTTGGAGGGAAACCCATGTAGATGGTATAAAGACAAATGATGAGATAAAAATTGTGGATCTTTGAAGTCTATGGGTTCATATTGGTTTATCAGCTTTTGTAATCTTTGAGTGACATTTGAGTGACACCACATAGATAGAACATATTGAAGTGCCCAGAGGAACAATTCTTTCCTAAAGACAGTTGTGTTGGATAACAATGCTACCTAAGATTCAAGACAGACACTTGAAAGAAACACGACAGGGAATTGTTGCAAGGAAATCTTATATAATATGAAATATAAATTCGCCTGCTTATTACCTGGAAGGAATATTAACCGGTTGTCCTTAATCTGATTTCTGTCTTTGCTAATATACCTGTAAAACTAAAACACTTGGACCTGATGAAGCCAGGATGTAGAACTTCATTATCTTCTAAAGTTAGAATAAAATTATCTCCCTGTTTGCATCAGTCTTTTCATGTTTATAAAGGAATGGTGCAAAAGCTGCAACTTTTTGAAATGGTTGAGATTTATGGAACAAATGGACAGTATTTGTAAATTTTCTCTGATTCTCTTCTAAAAGGATTCCACTAAAAACCTGAGAAATAGATAAGAAACATCTCACAATTTTTGAGGCTTTCAATTACAGAAATACTGAGCATTTTTTTTAAAAACCTTTACATAGATTAAAAATGACTGTTGTTTAATGTATAAGATCTAAAGCCTCTTTCATATTTTTGTAGATGTTTCTTGTGAATGCCATTAGAGCAGTCCAGCACAGTGGGGCAAGGTCCTATAAGCTTAATAATTAACAGAAGAGTCTTGTCATTTAATTTTAGGAAATTACATCACATATTAGACTATAGTCAGTAGACTTCTGCTAGGAATTATAATGTCAGTTGCACTGTATTTAACTACTATCATTGTATCACAGACTTGTTTTTAATGACTCCCTATGTGAGAGTTCAAGTTCTTTCTTTTAATAAAGCTATTTCACTTTTTGTCCTTGCCAATGTCAGTTTAAAAGAAATGAATACTTCCTATCTGTCTTGTTAAGGCAGATGACCTGTCCAACCTCTCAGTAGAAGGTTTGGATTCCCATTAAAAGTTTTCAGTTCTCTCCTTTCCTTTCAGCTCTTGTGTGTGCTGTATCTTTTGTAGATACTTTTTCAAAAAATAAATGACCCAGCCAGAAGTAAAGAAGATTTTTCCCCAAAACTTTAAATTTGCTACAGTGATAGTATTAGATCAATATTTGCATTGGCTAAGGTGAACTGGTTGCCAGAATGAGAAGATCAATGTGACAATTACTAACCCTTGAAAAAGTCAACCTTTAGGTCCCAAAAGGTGTAGTTAATGTGTAGAAATGGGTAGAAAAAAAGGTTTGGTGATACTTGAAAAACTTTCAAGATGAGTGCTAAATTCAGCATCTTGATTAAAAAGAAAGCCAAAGACGTTATATTTCTGTTAAGTAAAATATTTGACCTCTTTGATAGAACAGATATTGGTTAACAGTGCTGTTCTGGGTTACATGAAAATAATAATGAAAGCGTGATAATATGATCAATACCACGAATTTGTCAAAAGTGATTTGTCTGATCCATGAAAATTAGACTCTAATGTAAAAGCGAATATCCCTTAGAGATATTAGGTAAATACAGATTAGAAAAAGGCACAAAAAGGCACATTGATGATTACTCTTTCCCTTGAACATATTTGTTCTAGGTAGTATGGTAGTATGAACAATTCATGTGATATTAGCAGTAGTGAATGCTAATTAATTGTGCTAATTATGCTCCCTGCTTTCTGCTTAAGCCTTTTTTATTTTTCTGCAATAACTTCAGCTTAATGGATCAAAATTTAAAAAAACACCAAAGTAATAATTGTTAAGTAATACAGGTTAAATGTGTTTAGTTTAATCTGGTGGATAAAGACAAGTAACACCTTTTTTTATGAAAATAGCCACTGGGGCCACAAACAAAACACCTTCAAATCTGTGGCTTCACTGTACAGTGAGCAGATAGCTAACAATGGCAAAAAAGGAGGAAAAAAGATCATTAAAATAATACAATAAAAATAATTTTTGTTTTAATTTAAAAATATAATAGTGATGTCAAAATACGAGAAAAATTATGACTTGACCAGCAGCAGAAATTAAAAACTATTTAACTTTCAATTCGATTTATTATAGCAAGAAAGTAAATACACATTTTTCTGTCAGGAAACACATGGGGCTCTATTACAGTCTCACAAGTAGGTCTGGAAAAGGTTTTTTTTAGACAAATGTAACATTTTTATTTGCCTGAAAAATCATCAGGCTTCAGTATATCATTTTCAACAGGTATTTGAGGCCTAAATATGTGAGAAGAAAACTGAATTTTCATAACGAGAAATATCAGTAACAATAGCCAATTTTATCCAATATGTTTTGGGATGCCTGCATCACTTTTACGTCAGCTGTCCACATATTTGAAATTTATTATTTTCCAAACTATCTAGTTTCATATCACATTCTGACGTTCAAGACAGAGAGGTATCTTCTTTCAAGTAGACTAGCATTTTCTGAATTCTCCTTAGAACCTTCCTGTGGAAGTTCAGCTTTGTGTAAAACACAAGACTGCTCACTCAATATCGATTAATGGAAAATCTTTTCTTGTTTTAGTTGTTAGGAGATTTTCACAGGACATGTAAATTGTGCCTGCTAACCCTTCCTGGAGCTTTAGTTTACTACACTGTGTGTGAAAGGTCTAACTGCAGAGGTACTTGAAGAAACAGCACTCTCCCTACTTGTCTTCCAGTTTCCTTCAGAGCTGTGATTTTTTTTTTTTCTCTTTATGAAAATATTTTTTTAGACTTTGCAAATTCTAAGCAACAAAGTAACATTTTTAAAGTTAATCCTAAAAAAACGCAGTTTACATTCAACCAATGGCAACAGATTATTGAAGCATGACTTTCCCCTTGTGTGGAAAAGAACACATACATCAATACAATTACTTCCACATTTACTAATAATTTATTTTTTATCAAAGATAATTTCAAACAATTTAAACAGGTGTATAAGTAGTATTTTATATTTCTGGTTGCCTGGATCATGCTTAACAACATCTTAAAATACAGTTACAGAACTTACTTTACGCTTTTGGAATATTAATTGATTTTAACATGTAATTGAAAATTTTTAGCAGCTAAACAGCCTCTTCCCTCAGCTTGTACAAAATCTAAATGAAAAAAAAATGTTAGCAAGGTTTCATAATACGTTTATTAGTTTATATCAAAGCCTTTTTTAAAATCTTTGACATTCTTTATTGGTAGAAAGGAAGTCCAGATAATCAACTCCTTTATCACAGCATGTGATAAAGACTAAAAAAGAAAAAAAAAAAAGCTTCTTATTGATATTGTGTTCTTCCTTAGATTTGATAACTTTCTTTCAGTACTCCTTCTTCTGATACAGATTAAGAATTTCTCTTTTGATGCTTGTGTTGTCTGTTTGATCTTTGGCTTTATCATACCCTTATCTTCTGAACTTCCTGCATGTCAAGTTCCAAGGGCATGACTCGACTGTTCTTAGCATAATGGCCCCTGGGGGCACTTACAAACCAGCAGATTTTAAAGCATCCTTGAGGCTCTGCTAAACTTTGCCAGAGGCTGTAATGGCCCTAATATTATCAAGAGATCATGAATATTTCTGAAAGACATCTTTGTGTTCACCTCTTCTTTGCTATACTGTGTAGATTGCTATTTCACATTGTAGTTAGTATTATATATCATGTTGAAATTGTATAATATAGGTTCTTATCCTATAAAATTCAAAACACTAAGCTAGAATGAATATAAATACTTGAGCAATAAATTGTTTAATAACTCTGTCAGAACCTTCCAATCCCTTTCAGGGGTCTTGGCTCTCCAATTCTTTGTTTTCTTGTAGATCTGAACTTATCAAAGTTCAGATGCGCTATCTTCAAGCAGCACCAAGGACTTTGTTACAGACTAGCAATATGCTTCAGTAGCAATATGTTCTGAAAAGTTATGAAGAGATGTACTACACTACAGCACAGTGCCTGTATACTCTGAGGTGTCAGGGAATCACAGAATGGCTGAGGCTTGGAAGGGACTTCTGGAGGTCACCTGGTCCAACCCTGTACCTCAAGCAGGGTCACCAAAAGGCCTCTTACACAAAACCACATTCTGACAGCTTTTGAATATCTCCAAGAAGGGAGATTTTGTGAAATCTGTGGGTAGTCTGCGCCTGAGTCTGTCAGCCCCACAGTGAAAAAGTGTTTCCTGACACTTGCAGGGAGGCTCCTGTGTTCCGGTTTGTGTACAGCGCCTTTTGTCCCATCACTGGGCAACACTAAAGAGAGCCTGGCTTCATGTCAGTTATACAGTGCAGATATTGTAGAGTTTGTACATATTGAGATTCCCTGAGCTTTTGTTCTCTAGAGTTCCAGATCTCACAGCCTTTCCTCATATGAAGGATGCTCCAGTCCCTTAACTTTCTAAGTGACTCATCTCTTGTCCTCACCAAATTCTCTATGAGGATTTTATGGGAGACAGCATCAAATCATTAATGAAGTCCAAGTAGATAACAATCACTGACCTTCTCTCATCTATCAGGCCAATTGTTTCATTGTAGAATGCTGTCTGTTTAATCAAATATGACTTCCTCTTCCTGAGGCATGCTGACTACTCCTGATGACTTTCTCATCCTTGTGCCTGCAAATGATTTCTGGTGTTAGCTGCTCTATCACTTTCCCAGGAACGAAGTCAGGTTGAGTGGCCTGAAGTTCTATGAGATCTCCTCTTGCCCTTCATGAAGGTAGGAGTGTCATTTACTCTCTTCCAATGACCAGGAACTTCTCCCAGTCATCATGAGTGTTCAGAGATAATGGATTGACCTCACAATGACAACAGCCATATGGGCTGACAAATCTTTCAGCACTTGTGGGAGAATGCTGTTGGGATCTATGGATTTATATATGTCCAGTTTTTAAAATATCCTCTAACCTGATCCTCTTCTACCACGGATTAAAATTTTCTGGCTCCACACTTTCCTCTTGGTCTCCATGGCCTGGCATTTCTGAAGGCAGATCTTTCAAGCAAAGTCTGGGGCAAAGAAGGCATTCAGGATTTCACCTTTGCCCATGTCTTATGTCATCAGGGCCACATTTTTCTCTAGTCTTCCTCTTGTCACCTTTGTACTTCTAGAAGTCCTTCTGTATATGTTTCCCTTTGATATCCCTTACTGAATTGAAGTTAAGATTTAGCTTTTCCTAGCTTTGTCAGTGGACACTCTAAGAGCGTCTCTATATTCCTCCCAGGTTGCCTATTCTTTCTTTTAACTGTTCCACCTTCCACCAGCATCCTTTTGTCTTTGAGACTGACCTTTCATCCATGCAGATGTCCTGGCACTTTTGCACTTCCTGGACTTTGGCATACTCCAGTTTTGATCTTGAAGAAATTAATTTGATTAACCATTTGTTAAATGTACCTGTTCCTGATATCAACTTGGATTGGACGCAGGAGGTTTTTATCTTTTATCTCCCTTTACTTAACTTTATCTTTACTTTACAGAATAAATGTAGCAAAAAAAAAAACACCTCCTGGTTTCTTATGGATTTTTGTACCATGTACAGAATATTTTTATGAGAAATCAAAACCTAGTCATCATTGAAACATACAAAAATCCTCATAGTGGTAAGTATGAGAAGGAATGGTCTCAGCCTCGATTATATTTACAGAATTTCTGGGAATATAATGGTCTATTTTCCTACAGATTAAGTGTTGGCCTAGAAAACACTGAGAGTCATGCATGCAGATCTGCAACATTACCTTCAGAATCATTTAATTTGATCTCAGAATTATTTTCAAACATGGTTTTCTCTTAAAATAACTTGAGTCCCTTCTAATGTTTTCTATATGTCATATTGTAAATGAAAACATTTTGCCATGTAATAATAGAAACATATTACAGAGGATTAAATCTATAGAAATTGAGAGATATTAAAAGTAAAATTGATATTCTGTAATATTTTAACTACTATATGTGGCTTTCACGTGGTGAAAAAAAAACTCTGCAGAGGAAAGAAAAGATCTTTTATTGTTTAGATCTCAGGTGTGAGAAGCACTCTGAATATAAAAAGGCTTATCATGAAAAACCGTGACAGGAAATTTCTGTTGAGTTCCAGCGACTGCAGTTTTCAGCTTTGTACTTTATAAATATTTATTCAACTCTTTAAGTCCCTACAGTTTATGAAATTCTTCAGAATTTCCCTGTCATTATATTTCACTATTCATTCTTTTTTATCATGTCCTCTGAATCTTTCAGACTTCAGATAAAAAAATGTGAGTTTATTTCTTCAATACTAGCTGCTTTTACATACTAAAGAAGGAGAAAATAGCAACATTGTCACATATCTTTCCTTCTTATTAACATTCAAGAAAATCAACACTTGAATAATCTTAGGGCTTTGGCAGAAGTTTCTAAAGTAGGATTTTCTAACAATTTTTATAGCACCAACCGCGGATACACATTATCACAGGAGAATATTTGTGTCGTGTGAAGCTATCCTAAAATGCTAAAAGAAATGCTACTTTTGAGTTTTTACTGTTTTTAAAGCAAAACTTTATAAAATAAATTGATGTTATCCTCTCTTGATAATATGTTTGGCCTTGTTCAGAAAAATGAGAAATGCTAAAATGTTCTTATTAAGGGGATAAATACATTTCAAAGTCATCGATACAACTAAATAATTAAGTCATGCTACTCTGAAGATGTGCAAGTCTTCCAAAAACTCTCTTGTCTCAATTACACTAAATATTTTTTCCTGACAAAACAATTTTTAAAATCTGGAAACGTAAAAGCAATCCATATTTACTTTTCTGCATTTAGTTTTATGCATTTTCTGTATCTAATGTAGAGTATTTCACATATTAGAAAAATGGAACAATAAAAGAAAGATTATTTTGTGCCAAGGGAAAAAAACTTTAGTTTTCCTACCATCTTAGAATAAAATCAGCACAGCATGTGAATTGGAAATTCTAATGCAAGTTTAACTGTATGATAAGGTTTCTTCTTTTCCTCTCATAATTAGATGTCAAATGGGATATGGTACTTATGAATTAAAATTATTGTACAAATAAGTTAAAGTTTTTACTTTTTTAAAAAGCAGTGGCATTTGCTAGGCTACTGGTTCACTCTAATATCATCACATTCATGCTTATCTGAAAGCCATTTAATCGATATGCAGGACAAGGGGTTTTTTCCCATATGTTGTTATAGTCCCAGTGTGATCTTATCATTGTTTTAGTGGAAGACAAGTTCTTAATAAATAATGAAACACACAGAAGAGCAGTGTAGCAACATGAAATAATCCCTAAGAAGCATGGACTAGCAATTAGGAGAATAAAGAACAAATATTGAAAGGTGAGCCATTTTTTCATTTCCACCAGAAAAAAAGACCTTCAGAAGATTCCAGATATTGCTTTGTCTGCCCCTAAATAGTTCTTAGAGCTATTACACAAATGATATTTTAAAAACCAACATTAGAGTTGTATGAAATGGTTTCTTTGTAAACAAAAAGTAAATTTGAAGTGCATATTCATAAAACTATGTGTTAAATCGAGAATATACAAGTAAACAATCGTCAAATATAAACCCACTTTTTCAGTCTTATATTTTCTTAGGGGATGCCTTGAGAACAACTTGAATGAGTTGTTCTTTTAACACAGCTGAGCAAATACAGTGCAAGATTTTCAACCAACCTTTGAGTGAATTTGCTTTGACAGTACGTGCAACCCTTCGGTGATCTTTCTGCAGGAATGTTTGAAGTATTGAGTTTTACTGGCAAGAGCATTAAAGGAAAGTAAATTTCAAAGATGCAAGTGAATATTTGCAAAGCCAGGGTTTTAGACAAATAGTTGCAAAAGCTTTACTGGTCTTAGAAAACTCTTTCTGCCTTCATGTAAGGAAAAAAAGTGATATAACTGACACTTCAGAAACAAATAACCAGTAAGTTAGTATTTTATATGTTCTTAACAAATGGTTCATGAACGTGCAAGCTGCAGAAAATGATACAAATTAAACATGATAAGAAACAAACCCTGAAAATAGATCATTTGAATGTTTCTAAATTTATTCAAGGATATTATCATTTGCTCTTTATTTCTTCGCTTAAAGCTATTCCACATGCAGACAATAGGCTAAATTTTTAAAATAAATCCATTGTTGCAAATTATTTACTAAACCCTAATCTATAATACATTTTGTGGTAGATTCATTTTGACAGATATAACTGTTACTAAAAGTAATGTCTTGTAATAATGTAATACAATGTGAAACTTCATGAACAGTTTTTTGAACACAGGACTAAACTGGGTACATAATTTGACAGTTTTAGTTCCAAATCACATTTATCATATATGATGAAGAAAATTTTACAATTTAATCAACATGTCCCTAAACACTCTTGAAATGAATAACCCCCCCAAAATAATAATAATATATTAAAT